>JBBPBX010066803.1:0-19574 GCA_038048925.1 Garcialebias charrua
ACTATGATAAAAGTCACTGAAAACTCTCGGGGGAGGTAATGGGGCCGACACTTCACTGTGATCTGCTCCAAAGCCTTGGAGCAAGAAGTCCTAACCACAGTACAGTTTGTGCACCAACTTTTGCTCACGTAAATGCACACCCCGCCTCCTCATGATTTCCCCGTTAGTTCGCTGCAGTGGCCCGCTCTAAAAAAGAGTCTGTCATTCAGCTGGAAGATTGCATCCGGCTTTTCATTTGTAATCCATGTTTCCGTGAGGCAAAGCACAGCACACTTCATCATCTCTTCTGAGGCGCCTGCTCTCAGACGAAGTAAATTCATCTTGTTGTCCAACGAGCGGACGTTTGACAGAAAAGAGTGACGGCATCTGGAGTTTTCCAGCTCTAGCATTAGCTCGTAGCCTCACCATAACCCCCGCCTGGCATCCTCTCCTCTTAAGCCGGGAGCAGCGCTTCCTCATCTGTCCGCTGGAACGCCTCTGCTGCAGCTTCCAGGTAGATGACTTAAAGAGCTGCATTCTGCCAACCGTAGTTTTGAGTTCGTTGCTGATTTCGGCTATATTTCATGGCAAATCCGCTCCAATTCTCATCAGCTCAGTTCGGCTATAGATCACACGCATAAATCATGCAGAGTCAGGTACAGAGTCAATATCAAAACTACTAATAGCTGGGAATGTACCGGGAGCCCGTGAAGCTGCAGCTGCTCTGAGCGTGGCCATCTTGGTTACATTATGTATGAATGGGTAAATGAGGACAAATATTGTAATGTAAAGGGCTTTCAATGTCTTGACAAGATACAAAAGCGCTATATAAGTACAGTCCATATGGTGGATGGAGAGGGTCATTTTCCTATTTCCTTTTTGCAATTTTATTGATTATCTCTCCGTATTGCTGGTAGAGCAATGTCAGAGAGCCTGTATAGGTACAGTATTTTGTTGGAGTAGGGCAAAAAGTTCCTGTTATGATGCATCCGGCAGCAGACTTCATTGAGCTTGGGATCTATCTTTTTAGCTTGAGTGGATTTGCACCAAATGGGAGTAAAGTATTCAGCTGTGGAGTAGCACAAAGCTAAAGCAGTAGTTCTCAAGGTCTTATGATCTGTACCCGATCTGCCCGAGCTGTACCAGCTTGGACAGGAGTAATAATTGGGAAGTTAGATGGTAAACGGAGGGCATGTACGATCAAATAATGAAACAAGAGGTAGAGTCAAAATAAAGTCCAACTCACAAGAAACCGAGAAACCACAGGTTAAAAAAAAATTTGTAAAACGAAACAGTGCATTTTTGTAAAAGGAACGCTAAATAATAATCACATAAAATTGTACAACACGTATTTCTGCAGAAAATGTGAAAAAGAGATAAGAAGGATGTTATTCATATGACAAACAGGACAAAGGATTGTGAAGATCTGATGGCTCATGTGAACATAATAAATTAACGGAAAAAATATTTGTATCTGGACTAATGTATAAAACAATAAAAATTACCTTGAAGCAATAGGGATGATGATAAATGAGTAAACCAGAAGCTAATGCAACTGAAAGGATACCAGGTAAACTCTGAAGAACAAGAAGAAAATGCAGAAATTTATTTTCTATATATTTTTAATTTTTAGACAGATGTACAGTTTGCTTTGGCACATTGTTTAGAAATCTTTACTGATACGTTTGCTAAACAGATTTCATATACCCTTTTTTTAAACACAATTACAGAAGACAATAAATCATACTAGAAAATTTCCTGCAGAAATTGTGAAGACACCACCGAATGCATACAACTAAATACTCATCTTAAATCATAATGACTTCAAAACTTAATCAGCTGTATACATGCATTCAGTTTTCAAACAGTTAAACTGAAGAATATCTTAGCCCTCACCGTTTAGTCATAGGGAACGCTGAAAGCTATCATAACACCATATTTTAGCTGAATATATATTGAAATTACATAGTTTTAGCCACTTTTGTGTTTTTTAAGTTATCTATGGCAACCGTCTGTAATCAGAATGACTCCAAATGCTAATCATTTGTCATCATTTGTCAATCATGCATGAAATCCTTACTTTCCAAGTTTCAATAAAAAAAGATTCAGTGGTTCATGTGATATACAGTATTGCTAACAGACATTATATGCAAAAGTGTTTAGCTGAGTTTTTTTAAAGGATTTTTTTTGCAGTGACAATATGTCTTAGGAATCTTAGGAATAGGACAATCAATCACTAAATTTTAGCTCAGTACAGTATTTGTATAAATGGTTGTGTATTGGTGTAATGGACCTACCCAGGGTCAAACTAAGGTTTTTGAACTGTCCAGTGATGACCTTTACTGACCTTTCAGTAAAGCAAGACATTTACTACAAAATCATTCATTTAGCTATAATCTGATAACATAGTCACCAAAAAGAGACTATTTCTATCTTTGATTTTAGGCTGATGTGATCAAAAGAATAACTTTTGTCATTTTCATGATGTGTGCTTTTAAGCTGTGTTATTCTTTAAGAGTTGTGTTCACTGCGGTGTTAAAGGTGAAATCTCGGGTCACAGAGACCCGACTGTTTTGTTTAGAAATAAGAAGACAGTTTAATCCGTTGTTTTTCATGAACAAGGCTCCAGCTTCTCTGTCTTTTCCTAAACAAATCTCCCTCTGCTCTGGCTGTAACCTTGGGCCTGATAAGGCAAGTGCACTCCTCTCTTTGTTCCTGCTTTTTAAGTTCTAACTGTGCGAGAACGCTTCAGAGTTTGCTGGGAATTTCAAAGAGATGTGAACCTTTCCCAAAGAGCTGGGTACGTTTGGTCAAGAGCTAACGACCTGCGTCTTCAGCTAAGGACTGATGACTTGCTGTTATGAGTCCACTTCGAACAAGCATAAGATCAAGAACTTTGTTTATTCCTTCTTGGAATAAGTTTATCTTGAAGTCAGAGGCCTGAAGCTGACATATTCTCTGATGACCAACGCAAAACCAGGAGACGTTGGAAACGTAAACCAGAACCCTGCTTGAAGGTATTGTACTGGTTCCCACAAGGATCCGTGCATCTGAAAGGCTACAAGGTCTTCCCTCTTACCGGGCTGTCGTCAAAAGGTAAAGAGCTGTTTACAAAACGTACCTGGATTTTAGCAGAAGTCGGATGAGAAGTGTCACTCTGGTATCATGCTCACGATAACTTCTTCTTAAATCTTTCCTCCTACTCTTTCCCCTCTCAATCTAAGCTGGAAACTATTTTTTAAGTTAAAGAGCCCACAGACTAAATATGTTTAACATCTAGTATTTATGTCTGTTGTGTTAAATTTAAGTGTGCTGACGTATCTGAATTGAAAGAAAGTGAAATCATGTCAATCAAGTGTAATGGTGTTAATTTAGTTGATTTATTTTAAATAAATGATAGTGTCTCTTTGACATATCAAACTAAGTCAATGTCCATTGTCACTTAATGGCTCTGTTTATTTATCCATCATAAAGATCACAGAAATATTGGGTAAACTGAAAAAGAAGAGAATCCGTGAAATTACTATTCAATCTGAATAAATTAATTAAGGTAAAGAGGTCAGTATTAATATTGACCTCCTCATAACCCCTTACATTGGCCAATTTTGTGTTTCTTAAGGTATCTGTGGCAGCCATCTTGACTCAAAATGACCCCAAGAGGTAATCAGTTTTTCATTTCCTCTTTGACTTGAAGCCACTTTTGTATTTGCTACGTTCAGTTGGCTATTGTGGCCAGCTTGAATAAGATTGACTCCAAAAATTACATTCTTAGAGTCATATTAGGGCCCTCTGTTTTGATGGTCAGTGTTGTGGTTGTGAAATTCTGAGGCTGCAGGTTCAAGCCTAGGTTCGTTGTGTCCGGAAGGGCATCTGGCGTAAAACATCGGCCAAATTGTGCAAGTTTGCTCATAGGGGTGATCCCTACAGATGGGAGCAGCCATAAAAAAATAAAAAAATTCTGAGGGTTTCATTACAATCTGATCAGTTGATCAGATATTTTGCTTACATAACAAACACACACACTCAGATACTGGCAAAAAAAACTTTTGTCACCTGCCTTTTGACAAAAATTCTAGCAGCATACAGTATTTAGCTTTCATGGTTGCAGGGAGAGCAACCAGGGATCACAAATGTGTAAAAACAAGACAAAGCTAGCTGAAGTGGCTCTTTGTTAAATGGCATATTAACAGTGTTTTAATATTTCAATCAGCAACAGTTAGAGTCATGAGTCTGCAGCTTTTATTTTGTGGGTAGAAAGCGAAGACATTTGGGAACCACAGAGCTGCTTTTCCAACATCTGCACATCAAACAGACGTGGGGTCAGGAGGACAGGGGTCCAGCATGATGGTGTTTGGGTCACTCACTGTAACTGCACCGTAAGATGAATCAAAGTCCTCATTGTGAAACCTCTGATATACAATGTCCTTGCCATCTATTATCAAGTCTGGTTTGTGCAACACCTCCTTCCTGTATATCCTGTAGCCCAAGATGAAAAGGCCGGCCTCAGCAGCTTGGAACAGAGCATACAGCAGGGGGAACATGTACATCCCACCCATGAGATGTGGGGGGAAGGCCAGCTTCAAGATGGTGGTACACAGCTGCACGTTCTGGCACCCTGTCTCCAGGGAGACTGCCCTGCGGCAGTTGGGGGGCAGGTGAAACAGCACAGCCAGGCCATAACCTGCAGCATAGCCACACAGCGGCATCAGGACAGCCACCATGTAGACAGAGGCTGGGATGGTTGAGAGCAGATCTGGTCCCAACATCACTCCAGTCAGGATGAAGAGCATAACAAGGGTGATGAGCAGAGACCACAGAGATGCCTGCAGACACAACAGAGCTGAATGTCAGTGTCAACCAACAGGAAAAGGTGTTAAAATATTTTATATAACACAATGCCTAGCATTTTCTAAAGGACTACATGCCCACCAACTTTCATGCCACTTATACGGTACTCATTTTATGTTGAGAAAATATGACGTAGCAATCTTGTTCAAATCTTGAAAATAATATGTGCAAATTTTCTCAATATTTGGAGATATTACATGATCTGTTTGCTTTTTAAAGGCTGGTTTATACCTGGTCTTTGATCTCACTTTTGCAGGTGATGAAAACTGCATTGCTTTCATCTTTTACCACCTGCTGACATCCAACAGACGTACCGGGTAAATACTCTGACACCTTGCCTTGTGCATTGGTCCCAGTCAGAAATGTTTCTTGCAGGCTATGGGCAGCTCATTCTGTGACTGGGCAGAACTTTGTAAGCATGTTCATTCATGCAAAACTGCGCACGCTTCTTCTGCGTGTCATTTTGATGAAAATGATCCGCTTCCAGAAGCCGGTTGTTTTCCAGGCATCTGAGAATACATTTTTGAGCAAAAAAAACAATCTCTGTTTATCCTGCTATCACTGCTAGTGTTTATATGCTTAGCTATGTGCTACAGTGGGACAGCAGAGAGAGTTGTGATGATTTGACCCCTGCGTTTTCTCCTTGACTATGAGCGCTCCGTGAGACAGACGTCTGAAACTATATGAGGCTCTGTAAAATTCACTGTATTACAGCTACTGTATTTTTGTGTTGGCTAAGGTCAGTTTGGCAAGGTGGCCATTTTAAATTTGGTTCACTCCAAAAGAAGTACATTTAATAACTGATTTTTAAAAGCAGACAAACTAGGCCAATTTCAACAGTTTTTGCAAAAGTTTTAAGCAAAGTTCTTGTACAATAGTGCTTAGAGGAGGGGTGCCAAACTCTTACAAAATGGGGCTAAATGTAAAATTTGGTCCAAGCCATAGGCCAATTTCAGTATATAAATAACAATTTTTCTTGGTTACAAGTTCATCAACAATACAAAGGTCCGTACTCTGCTGAAAGCCAGGGATGCTGTCTTCCGATCTGGTGACTCACATGAACTGGGGAGGACATGTGGACTTCACATCTGCCTTCAACACCATGATCCCCAGACTGTGATAGACAAACAGCTCACACTAGGACCCCCTCAATTTGCAACTGTGTCCTAGACATCTTAACAAACAGACCACTGTCTGTGAGTATCCAAAACTTCTCCTCCTCCTCCACCATAACACTCAGCACTGGCTTGTGTGCTGAGCCCTCTCCTGTTTACTCTGCTCATGTATGACTGCACACCCTGTCGTTTGCAGATTATATAGTGGTGGTTGGATACATCACAAACAACGATGAGTCCAGCTAGAAAGGAGGTGCAACACCTGGAGAGCTGGTGAAGGAAGAACAACCTTCACAACAATGTGAAGAAGATGAAGGAGATGGTCATGGACTTCAGATGGAACAAACACACCTACCCTACCNNACATTGGAGGATCTGCAGTGGAAGTGGTCTCCAGCTACAAGTACCTGGGGGTGCATCTGAATGACAACCTCAGCTGGGGCAACAACACCACCACCAAGATCAAGAAAAGCCCATCAGAGACTCTACTTCCTTAGGCAGCTGAGACGAGCTGGTCTGAGAAGCCCAGTTCTCACCTCCTTCTACAGGTGTACAGTGGAGAACATCCTGTGCTCCAGCATCAACATGTGGCATGGAGGCTGCACAGCTGCAGAAATAAAAGCTTTACAGAGAGTGGTGAAGGCTACACAGAAGACCGTTGGAGTCAGCCTCCCCACCATCACAGACATCCACACCTCCAGATGCAAGAAGAGGGCCACCTGCATCATGAAGGGCCCCACTCACCCAGCGCACACACTTTTTGCCCCGCTCCCCTCAGGCAGGAAGTTGAAGAGCTTTAAGTGTAGAACCACTAGACTGAGGAACAGTTTCTACCCTGAAGCTAATGCTCTTCAACCCCTAATCAGGATTATCACTAGCCGTGTTTCCATCAAGGTTTCTAGCTGCACATTTTGAAGTATCGCAGCAGAAAAGCTTAATGGAAACGGCAAAATCTGAATTTACTTCCTCAAATTCGCCAAAAAGTTTATACGCTCGCTTGAGGTGGTTTTTGGGATCTTCGAAAATGAGCAGATGCGCAAAACGACAGATGGAAACAGATTTGCCGACTCAGTTCTGCCGTAGCGAACATTCACGTCACGTGACGTTCAGCTGTTTCCGCTCCGGACAACATGTAACATCGCTAAAACTAGTTGGCATGACAGAATAAATACAACTTGCCCGATAGCAACACATACCTGAAATATTCTCTCCATTTTGACGAGATGTGTGGCCGGGTTCTGTTTTCAACCGCTACTTCCTGTTTACTGTAGACATGCGTAACGCTGACGTCTGACGTAATGACGCTGACGTCTGACGTAATGACGCTGTGCGTGGCCCGGTAGATGCGATTCAAGCCAGTTGATGGAAACACTTCTGCTTCGCATTAATTTGTATTTACATATTTGCGAGATTTCAAAAATTAGCTCAAAATTCGAAATGAAAATGGATGGAAACACAGCTACTATGAAAAAAATCACTGTAATGCCACTTGATTGTTGATATGTGCTACTGACTGTCCATTAGGGGTGCGAATCTCTCAGTGTCTGGAGAATCAATTTGATTCCGATTTTTGGTCTCACGATTCGATTCAAAATTGATTTTTCGATTCAGAAACGATTTTTGATTCAGTGTTACATGCCCTAGGCATATAATTTATTTTAGTCGGGACACAATATTGTTTAGACGTTTTGAGCAGAGGCATGAGCTGTTTAGAGGTTGTGCATGTGTTGTTTAGAGGCTGTAGGAGCCTAATTGACTGCAGCTGGTGCTCATTAACCTGCTGCAGGTGGAGGTAGTTGCTCTCTCTCCATATTAGGTCCAAGCCACACAGCAGAGAGGAGCTGAAGCAAGCAGAGGAGATCCATGCTGCATGAGGAGATCCATGCTGCATGAGGAGATCCATGCTGCATGAGGAGCTGAGGTCCCAGCAGCCCCAGAACCAGATGCAGATGAAGGAGCAGCTGATCCAAGCAGCTGCAGCAGTCTGGGAAGGAGCAGTCTGGGATGAAGGAGCATCAGGCCTGATGAAGAACAGCAGACCTGATGCAGGAGAAGCTGAACAGAGGTCTGTAGCAGCAGTAGCAGTGAGTGAGGAGCCGTATGAAGCAGACGCTGTGAGATGAAGCCGACGCTGTGAGATGAAGCCGACGCTGTGAGATGAAGCCGACGCTGTGAGATGAAGCCGACGCTGTGAGATGAAGCCGACGCTGTGAGATGAAGCCGACGCTGTGAGATGAAGCCGACGCTGAGAGATGAAGCCGACGTTGAGAGATGAAGCCGACGTGAGATGAAGTCGTGAGACCTGCTGTCGTGCTGTGAGAAGCTGGAGCTGATGACCTGCTGTCGTGTTGTGGGAGACTGGAGTGAGACATGCTGTTGTGAGAACCTGGGTGCTGAGGACCGGAGCTGTGAGTGACCTGCTGGACTTGAAGTTTTTTTTCTTATTAATCGTCCAGAAGCTGGATTGGAGAGGTCCAACATTTTCTTTAGAACATCTTTTCTTTTTGAGGACATTTTACCATCTTCTCTGTCTCGTGTCCCTGTATGGTACGTGTCTATGGGCCGTTACATTCAGAAACAATTTTTCTATTGCTGAAGTGGTCATAAATTTAGTTTCAGTTTTGTAACTGACAAGCTGAAAAGAATAAACAACAATGTAAACAAATGGAACATTTATTTAAAACAATTTTAGGTTCCTTATTGTATCAAATATTAGCTTTTTGCTCTGTTACTTATAGAAGATTATTGTTTGAATTGATTGTTTGAACTTGTTTTGTTTTTGAAAAAAGGGGCAGATAAAATAAGATTTCTTCTGCCACCTTTCATTTTATGTATTCTTTCATATATCTTTTGGGTTTTAATGTAAAAAAAAAAAAACAATCGATTTTGGGGCTTTTAGAATCTATTCTGAATCGCCAGGACTAAGAATCTAGATTCTTTAAAAAAAAAAAAAAAAAATTCCCTGCACCCCTACTGTCCATGTTGCTGATCTTGTGCTACAGGTTTATTTCACGCTGCTGTGTTAATTCGAACTCATCTGTTCACACAGACTCATGTTTGTGCTGCTGTTGTTCGGCGTGTTGTTTTTGTACCATTAGTGCTTGGCATATTCTTTATGGAAGTGGTTATGTCACATATTTAAAACTAAAATGGATTAGTAGAAATGATTTTTCATTTCAAAGTCAAGCAGCATTTTGCTGATTTGCTGCTCATCTGCCAGCTTTGCTACTCATCTCCACCTCAGACATTCAACCTGACTTTAATGCTCTTGTTAAAGTCCAACAGAGACCAGATTTCTCTCACCGAACAAGAAAAAAGAACTGAGAAACATCAAATGACGTGGTTAGACTTCAAATGTAAAGGCACCAACCAGTGAACAGAGACTCAAAATCACAGTTCAGTGACAATCACTATTATACAATGTTTTGTAATATTTGAAGTACAAAGGCAATATTGTGATGTCTTTAGAAAGATAAGAACCTCTTTCCAACAGTACATGAAACTCAAAATGTGTTTTTGGGTGATTATGGCTGAAAATGATCACTAATATAATCAGTCACAAATGGTAAAATATTCAGTGTACCATTGTACTGGGAAATTTCATTGAGTACTGTAAATGACATTTTTTGTAAAGAAACCTCTCATTTTGTTTAATCATAACTAATACTTTTACCAGTTTGTCTAAACAATGATATTTACTGTTTTTAATAAAGAAATACTATTAATATTATGCAGTATTGAATTATGTCATTTAGCCCGGCCCCCCACAATATTTTCTATTTCTCATGTGGCCCCATGGAAAATATAATTGCCCACCCCTGCTCCAGAGAGTCATGAAAACAGCAGATTAACTGAGGAGGTGAATTTATTTTGTTATCAAAGAATAGAAACGTTTATACAGTATTAAACTTGAGGCCCATACTTCTCCATTTACAAACACAAGCACATACACACACACGCACATCAAAATTGGTCTTTGACAAACTCATCCATCAAACTAAAAACAAATTGTCACATAAAAAGGGGAAACAGCATGTGTGCTGTGAGTGAGTGAATCCAGAGAGAGTTGTGACACTCTTTGTACTCGCCGCTAGGCGGTCACGTGGTTCCCGCAGCTCTCAATAGTTCCACACAGCTCGTCGCTGTCAGTCAGTTTGAGCAGCTACTGGCGCAACAGAACACAAAATTCGACTTTTCTTACTTTGTCCTGCGTCTTTCAGTAATTATTGAACAGTATCAAACGGATTACTTAACTGATTATTGATTATTTCACTGACTATGCGTTTTATTAAAGTCTTTTTAGACGTGGCAAATGCATTTCTCATTACAGTGAAACGAAACTGTAAACACTTGTTTGGAAAAAAATGTCTATGCAATACAATGATCAATATAGATAGATAGATAGATAGATAGATATAGATTTATTTGTCCCCTTAGGGAAATTAATTTAGCCATTTCAACAGTGTTTTATAATGTTACACATGTAAAAAAAAAAGAAAAGAAAATGGAGTAACACTTATTATAAAGCTATTTCTGATGTTCTGTGCATGAGAATGATCTACCTTGTCCTCCATGCCAGCAGTATCTGCTCCAGCTTACCTTAGATCTAGGATGAAGTCTTCATTTCTGCACATTATATAATTGTTCTATTTGTATTTTTTTATAGCAACCAAGTACCTGGATAACAGAGTTGATTGTGCTTGTAGCCTGACTACTACTGTAAAATTGTAATTCACTGATTAAAATGTTACTGTTTCTAGTTATAATCATAACAGATGACAAAATAAGTGTTAATTGTGTAAAAATAAATTACAAAACAATTATAAAATATGTAAAATGTAAAACAAGCTTTAATGAAGTACATTTACTACTATTGTTTATTAATTACATCATATCAAGTCAGCAGGAGCAACATCAACATCATCACAACACAAACTGAGTGCTGTAAGTTTAATCTGCACAAACATTTTCAATCAGGGCTCAAAATATTTATACTATTTACTAATTACATACAGGAAGCACAACAAGATGGAAGCAAGTGGTGGCTTACCATTTCAGTGGCAATTCTACCAATGGGGCAAATTACTGTATAAGCCACTCATTCTAGAAATCATTGAAAGAGCATAGGCCTTCTCGTGCTAAACATCACTAATAATAATAATAATGAATTCAATTTATAACGCACTTTTCATTAGTGAGAATCTCAAAGTGCTACACACATCGAATGCTACACACATTCATACACCGGTAGCGGCAGACTACCATGCAAGGTGCTTTCCAGTCATACCGAGAGCAACTACTGACATGGGCAGGCTAACAGAGCGATTTGGCGGGCATTTGGAGTGGGGCACAACAAAACATCTGTCCAACACCCAGCAAGACCAGCTAAAAGGCTTTACTTCATGTCCCACATCTGGTAAAGAATTTGAAGAGTGCCCTGGTTCGTGGACAGACTTTTATAATTCCACCAGACGTGCTAAAAGAGGGACTTCAACACAATGAAGTTTCAAATTCAAGATATTTTTTATTGAATTTTTTCATTTTTTTTTCAAACAACAACAACAACAACAACAAAAAAAAACAACAGTCAATTTGAGTTGTAACATGTACATTATAATCCACACTAAAGGAAAAAAAAAAATAAAACATAGAAAATAATCCCTACCCAATCACTGCCAAAAGAAAAGGGAAAAAAATAAATAGAAGGTAAAATAGCCAAGAGACTGCATTAACCTGAATGAGTTGTGTTGTCAGAGAGACTGGAACAGATTCAGGAAAGGTCCCCAAACATTCTCAAATTTACCCTCTTTCTGTTGGAGTGTGAATCTGATTTTCTCCAGCTTTAAACAGGACATGATGTCAGCCAACCACTGAGCGTGAGTGGGTGGAGACGGTTCTTTCCACCTAAGCAAAATAGCTCGTCTGGCCAGGAGAGAGGTGAACGATATTACATGTTGTTGGTTTTTATTTAGGTTTGTCATGCCCTCTACAAGACCAAACAGAGCAATCAGTGGGTCAGGGTTCAGACGTGTATCTAGTACACGTGATAAAGTCTGAAAGATTTCCCGCCAATATTTGTTCAGAGATGGGCAAAACCAAAACATATGGGAGAGAGAGGCTTCAGCATGTTTGCATCTCACACAGTATGGGCTGACATCAGGATACATAGAGGACAATTTCAGTTTAGAGATGTGAGCTCTGTGCACCACTTTAAATTGTATTAGACAATGTCTAGCACAGAGAGAACTGGAGCTCACCAGTTTGAGTATGGAGGTCCAAGAGTCCTCTGAAATAGAGGAGCCGAGATCCTCTTCCCAAGCAGCTTTGATTTTATCTGAGGAAGCACGCTTCAAATCCAATAGTTTACTGTAAATGAATGAAATGGACTGTTTTTTATTTGGGTCTAAAGAAAGAATAGTGTCAACAATACTGCTATCAGTTGAAATGGAGAGGTTGGACAAATGAAGAGTAATAAAGTGCCGTATTTGGAGATACCTAAAAAAATTGGACTGGGGAAGACTAAATTTTTCACATAGTTGTTGAAATGAAGCTAAAGTGTTATTGAGAAACAAGTCATTGAAGCGTACTATACCCCTTCTTTGCCATTCTTTAAAAACAGAGTCCTGAGATGATGGTTTGAAAAGTTGGTTAGACATAATAGGGCTATAAAGAGAGAAACTAGAGAAATCAAAATATTTACGAAATTGTGCCCAGATTTTTAGTGAGTGTTTTATAACTGGATTTATAACAGTTGTAAGTGGTGGAAGCGGGAATGAGGATCCCAAGAAAGCCACGGAGGACCATTTCCCAGAACACTGTGACTCCATCTCTACCCAGTCAGGGCTGTCAGGCCTGTTGTAATAGAATGACCAGAATGCTAGACAGTGCAAGTTTGCTGCCCAATAGTAAAAGCGGAAATTTGGAAGGGCAAGACCGCCTGCGGCCTTAGTTTTTTGGAGATATGTCTTATTTAAGCGTGGACGTTTTCCTTGCCACAGATATGATGAAATGATGGAATCTAACTGAACAAAGAATGAACCAGGGATAAAAACAGGAATATTTTGAAAGAGATATAAAAACTTAGGTAAAGTGACCATCTTGACTGAGTTAATACGGCCTATGAGGGAAGTGGAAAGCGGTGACCATCGGGATAATGCCTGCTTTGTCTGATTCAACAGAGAGACAAAATTTTCTTGATATAAATCTTTATACCTCCTCGTAACTGTAACACCCAGGTAAGAGAATTTTATCTTCTCAATTTTAAAAGGCCATTTACTAAAGTCAAGAGTCTGCGCCAGGGTATTGACAGGGAAAATTACACTTTTACTCAAGTTTAATTTGTAACCAGAATTGATTCCAAATTCCTCAAGTAATGATAAAACGGAAGGCAGCGTGTCAGTCGGATGAGAAATGAAAAGTAAAAGGTCATCAGCATAAAGGGAGACCTTGTGCTCCATATCGCCTCTCCAGATTCCTGAAATTGTGTCACAGGACCGCAAAGCAGTGGCAAGAGGTTCAATTGCCAGGTCAAAGAGCAAAGGGCTCAGTGGGCATCCCTGGCGAGTTCCTCGATGTAGACTGAATGGTTTCGATATCTGAGAGTTGGTACGAATGGTTGCGGTGGGATGTGAATAAATTAATTGCACCCATGTAATGAAATTGGGGCCAAAACCAAATTTGTCAAGAACATTAAACAAGTAGTCCCATTCAACCCGATCAAATGCTTTCTCCGCATCAAGGGAAATAACACACTCAGGAACAGTATCCGAAGGAGAATAAATAATGTCCAAAAGGCGTCTGATATTAAAAAAGGAGTGCCTGCCTTTAATGAATCCAGTCTGGTCTTTTGATATGATGAAAGGAAGGATCTTTTCCAACCTTTGAGCAAGAACTTTGGCTAAAATTTTGGCATCTGTATTTAAAAGGGAGATTGGTCGATAAGAGGAACAGTGAGTTGGGTCTTTTCCTTTCTTTGCAATGAGGGTAATGCAGGCCTCTAAGAAAGATTTCGGAAGGGATCCTTGGTCAAACGACTCTAAGAGAACCGAGTGTAAGAGTGGGGAAAGTAATGGAGAAAATTTCTTAAAAAATTCAGCAGGGAAGCCGTCAGGACCCGGACATTTGCCAGACTGCATTACCGATACAGCTGACACAATTTCTGTCAGGGATATTGTGATCTCCAGTGCATCTTTCAGATTGGGTGTGAGTTTTGGCATATTGGTCTTTTCGAAAAACTGAGAAGATAAATTCTTGTTGGTTTGAGATTCTGAAGTATATAAATGGGAATAAAAGTCCTTAAATGCTCTGTTAATTTGTAAATGATCTAGAGTTATGGTGCCGTTCTTTAATTGGATCTTAGGGATGATTTGTTTAGCCGTGGCACCCTTCAACTGATTTGCCAGTAGTTTTCCTGACTTTTCTCCATGTATGTAAAATGATGATTTACTTTTCAAAAGTGATTGTTCTATTGAGTATGTAGACAATAAATCAAACTTAGTTTTGAGTTCTACTTTTTTTTGTACAGATTAGGGCATTTGTTTTGAGCATATTGTTGATCAATTTCTTTTATCTGCTGGGCTAAATCAGTTCTTTCTTTTTGAGATTTTTGCCTCAGCCGGGCGGTATATGAAATGATTTGTC
Source organism: Garcialebias charrua (assembly GCA_038048925.1). Lineage (NCBI taxonomy): Eukaryota > Metazoa > Chordata > Actinopteri > Cyprinodontiformes > Rivulidae > Garcialebias > Garcialebias charrua. The sequence goes on from JBBPBX010066803.1 coordinate 14,583, forward strand.
CCCTAAGATAGGCCTTAAGGGTATCCCAAACGGTTGACAATGGGATCCCAGGAGTTCTGTTTATGGATAGAAAGAAGGTTATTTCTTTTTCTATAAATGTAACAAAATCATTGTTTGACAGTAACGTTGAATTGAATCTCCACTGTCTACTCCTTATAGGAATGTCAGGGAGGGACAAAGACAGAGTGACAGGTGCATGGTCTGAGATGACAATACTGTGGTAGTCACAGCCACGGACAGAGGGAAGAAGTTTGTTGTCCATGAAAAAGTAATCGATCCTCGAGTATGAGTGATGAACATGAGAAAAAAAAGAATATTCTCTCTCAGCTGGGTGTAAAAAACGCCATACATCGCACAGGCCATACTTAGATAGAAAGGCACGAATAGTGTGGGACGACCTGCTGGCTGTGGCAGGGTTTGTAGAGGATCTGTCCAAAACTGGATCCAACCAGCAATTCAAGTCACCACTGAGTATCAATGAGTATGTGTTTAGGTCCGGGAGCAGTGAAAATAATTTCTCAAAGAAACCAACATCATCCGTATTTGGGGCATAAACGTTAACTAGCACTACTGGTGTGTTGTACAATTTACCGGAAACAATCACAAAACGACCATATTTATCTGAGTTAACTTGAAATGGTTCAAATGAAATGTCTTGACTGATGAGGATCGAGACGCCCCGAGCCTTTGCTCGAAAGGAGGAATGGAAACTCTGCCCGTGCCATGTTTGCAGTAATCGTTTGCTATCGTCACTTCTAATGTGAGTCTCCTGCAGGAAAGCAATGCCTGTTTTTAACTGTTTTAAATGAGAAAGCACCTTCCTTCTCTTGACGGGGTGGTTCAAACCTTTGACGTTCCAGCTTGACAACACCAACTGACCACTCATATTACTAATAATTTGCAAAAGTGAAAGAAAATATAAATTAATGGCAGTGATGGACCCCCCACCCCCCTCCCTTTCCCACCCTGGACAGCTGCAAAAAACAGAAGCAGCAAGCTCCATAAAAATTAAAAATAAGTCTCCTGTCTAACTTTTAAACTAGTGCTCCAGTATCATAAGAGGGAAAAAAATGTATAAGCACCTCATGCAAGGCCAAAAATGTACACATAGATGTGTGATCACGCACACACATATAAACAAAGTTAAATTAATCCTAATCCTAAATTAAATCTTCAATCAGTCCAAGACCAATTCAAGATTCAATTCAAGATAGTCAACAGGTAAACAGGAAGAGGAAAAATGTTAATAGTTCAAAATAATATATTGAAAACATTATATATTTCACCCATTTTTATACATGAATAGGCCTACTTCAATTATTTATGTGCCTAAATACAGAACCAAAAAGCCCCACCAAAAAAAGAAAGTCTCAGATAATCAGAGTATGGGCAGAGTCCTGCTCATCTGTTCGTCACCTCATGTAAACAAAAGTTTAGTGTAAACATAGACAAAGCCAGTGCGGGAACAGCGCGTTGCACATCAGTCAAAAGAAAAGTTAAATATTACTGTACTTGCGCTGTAAAGGCTGAGGTAACTCCTGTCCTGTCTAACTTTTAAACTAGGGCTCCAGTATCATAAAAGGGGGGGGGGGGATTAAATTTTTTTTATTATTATTATAAGCACCTCACAAACTAGTTTAAAGTATGCAAGGCCAAAAAAATGTATACACATAAATGTGTACCGGTAATCACGCACACATATACAAACCTAAAGTTAAATTAATCCTAATCTCAAATTAATTATCAATCAATCCAGGACTAACCCAAAATTCAGCTCAAGATAGTCAACAGGTAAACGAGAAGAGGAAAAATGTTAATAGTTCAAAATAATATATTGAAAACATTATATATTTCACCCATTTTTATACAAGAATACTTCAATTATTTATGTGCTTAAATACAAAACCAAAAAAGCCGCAGTAAAAACTAAAAAGTCTCAGATAATGAGAGTATGAGCAGAGTCCTGCTCATCTGTTCGTCACCTCATGTAAACAATAGTTTAGTGTAATAATCAAAGCCAGTGCGGGAACAGCGCGTTGCTCATCAGTCAAAGAAAAGTTAAATGTTACTTGCGCTGTGAAGCCTGAAAGGTGTCAATGAACTTCTGCGCCTCCTCGACCGAGCCCAGCCACTTTCTGTTTCCATCAGGTAAAGTCACGCGGAGTCGAGCAGGAAAAAGCAGAGCAGGTTTTAAACCCAAAGAGTACAGCGCAGCCATCACTTCCTTATATTCCACTCGCTGGTTAAGGACTTCTGGGCTGTAATCTTCCACGATCCGCACCGGTTTCCCCCGGTATTCAAGTTTACCTCTGCGTCGAGCCTCCCGGATGAGGAGCTCCTTCACCTGGACCCGGTGCACTCGCAGGATAACCGGGCGCGGCCGCTGGTCCGAGGCGGGTTTCGAGGCGAGGGTTCGATGGGCCCGGTCCAGTTCGGGTGGAGAAGGAAGCGTGTCACGCCCGTAGATGTCACACAGCAGGTTGGAGAAGAAGTCTGTAGGACGTCCGCTCTCAATAGACTCCGGTAAACCCAGTACACAAATATTTTGCCGTCTGCTTCGACTTTCTAAATCTGCTAGTTTAGATTTTAGTCTGGTGTTTTCCTCCTGGAGAGTTGAGCAGGTGTTTTCCACCTCCGACATGCGCTGGCTCAGGTCGTTAGTGACAAGTTCCAGTGATGACACACGCTGGCCGTGTTCCTCCACCGCAAGCCGGGTCTGGTCCAGTTTGAGATCCAACTGATTAAAAGTTTGTTTGAACTCAGCTGACAGCGCCGCGCGGTGCTCCTCCAGCAGCGAGGTAATTGCCTCGAGGGTTATTAGGCCAGCGTCATCCTTCTCAGCGTCCTTCTTCGATCTTGTCGACTTTTGAGACATTTTTAGTTTAAAATCTTTAAAAGAGATGTTTGGTGGAAGTTGTGTGCGTGATAATAGGCAAAAAATATTAACTGTAGAGGGCTTGGTGGTGCTAAAAAATAAGTTTTAACCGGAGCACTGGCAAGTGCGACTTACTCCATCTTACGACCACACCCCGAAACGTGAAAACACAATGAAGTTTCACTTGGTTCAGTGAAATATATGGTTGAATTTCGGGAAGAAATGTGTTGAGTTTTCATGTTCACCGGCGTTGTTTTCTCGTTCAGCACTCATGTTAAGAACCACACTTCTTTCCGTCAGATAGCTGTAGCTTCTTTATTACGAGTGGCACACATGTAAACTCTTCTTCTACAGCAGATCTAGAACAGCGCTACCTACACACAAGAAACTCACTGCCCCTAGTGGACAACAACGATATAACATGCACACATAATAACAACAATAACATAAGATGAGAACATATTCCAACACCCCCCCTTGTTCTCATCTTCTTTACCTTCTAGACCTTATTGTCCAAAAAACCATCCTTTGAATTTCAAAAGTTTTGTCTTTGATGCAGGTTTGGTTAAGATGTCCGCCAACATATTTTCAGATGAACAGTACACCACTTTGATCCTTTCCTCTCTTAGTGCATCACGTATAAAATGATACTTTACATCGATGTGTTTGGATCTCTGTCTGTTCACAGGGTTTTTACACAATGCAATGGCTCCTTGGTTATCACCATGAAGCAGTGTGCAGCTGTACTTCTTGTTATCAATGCCATTTAAAAGTTGACATAAATACAGGCTTTCTTGTGTAGTAGCTGTTAACCCAATGTACTCAGCCTCACATGTGGAAAGAGCCACAGTTGGTTGTTTCTTGGATTTCCAGGAAATGGCTGGACCTTGTGGTGTTAAACTGAAACAATAACCCGTGGTGCTGCGTCTGTCCTCCACTGAGGATGCCCAGTCCGAGTCACTGTAAGCTATAAGTTTCAAGTCTTCCTTGTTCTTCTTGAAATTTAATTCGTAGTCACTAGTACCTTTTAGATACCTTAAAACATGTTTAGCGTTTATTAAATCCTCTTTCATAGGTTTAGCTAATGTCTGGGAAAGTTTGCTTACTATCCAACTGATGTCTGGTCTGGTGCAGGTCATAGCATAGATCAGACTACCTACTATCTCACGATAGTTCGTAGGATCTACTACATTTGTTTTGTCGCTCTCATGATTTTCTTTGTGATCGAGCTTTGGTTCACATGGGGTGGATCTGGTTTGCAGTCTAGCATCCCATATTTTTCTAACACTTTTAGGATGTATTTCTCTTGGCTCATTTTTATTCCATCTTCTCCTTGTTCAAAATGTATACCTAAAAAGTTTGATATTTTTCCTAAGTCCTTCATGTTAAACTTTGATTTCATTGTTTCTTTGAAACTGTCCAAAATCTCAATGCTGCTAGCAGCGATGATCAGGTCATCCACCCAAATGAGCACGATAATCGTGTCGTTTTCTGTTTGTTTTCTGTACACACAATGATCAACTAGATTTCGTTCAAAGTTGTTTTGTTCAAGGTGATCGTTCAATAGTTTGTACCAATTTCTCCCTGATTGTTTTAATCCATACAAGGACTTCTTTAATTTATACACACATCTCGGTCCTGTTTCTGTTTGTTGTTCAAACCCCTCTGGTTGATCTATGTAAATTTCTTCCTCAATTGGGGCATGTAAATAAGCTGTTTTGACATCCATCTGATGTACTTTAAGGTCGTTCTGAACCGCTATCTGCATTAATGCTCGTACTGACGTTATATTAGCTGTTGGTGCAAAAGTTTCATGGTAATCTATACCTTCTGTTTGGCTGTAGCCTTTAGCTACAAATCTTGCTTTGTAAATCTCTTTTCCTTCATTTTCTTTAAGTGTATATACCCATTTTCCTCCAACTGAATTCCTGCCCTCTGGTAGGGTGCTCAGTTCAAATGTTTCGTTTTCTTTGAGCGAGTCAATTTCATCCCTCATGGCCTGTCTCCATTTTTCTGCATGTGGTGACTTCTGAGCCTCATTGAATGTTTGAGGGACACCAAATACAGCCTTGTAGCAATGATCGATAGTTATTTGTGTCGCATCTGATTGGTAATCT
>JBBPBX010066804.1:9024-19574 GCA_038048925.1 Garcialebias charrua
ACAAAAGTAGGAGAAATTTAGGATAAAAATAGGAACATTTTCGTGAATGAGGGCCATTGTGTTTATTTATAGCTTGGCGTTTCCTTGGCATCTGCTGGTGGGAGGATCGGAGACGTGCAGAGGACGGCATGGCCAGGACCCGGAAAGCGCCTTGGGGGTGGTGTCGCCTCATGGGTCATCACGTCCTTGCCATCGTTGCCATGGTGCTACTGGGTGGCCTCTCCTCTGCGACACTAGGACGTATCCTGGAAAAGGAAAAGGGTCCTTGCCGACTAATATTCAGTCATGCGTGGTGACAAATGTGAGCAGTCTACATATGCAAAAAGTTTCTCAACGGATATGACATTTCAGTGATGGTAAACTGGACTACATGTAATTTGCAGGTGTTATATGTAAAAATGCAGATGGCCAAAGGGTGGTGACCACTCATAACCATCATGAGTGGTGAAGAGTGTGGAACATTTCTGATGTTCATTGGTTATCTTTAAAACCTGAAATGACAAAATGTGATGACACTATGTGTGAAGGTCATTAGACTCAATACCAAATAAGTACAACCACTACAGTGTGCAAGTATCATGTTTTACCTATCATAACTGTGTCTGGGTATTGGTTTTTGAAATTACACGGTGATTAGTTCGAGCCACAGACGACTCTCACCTATGACATGCAACTATGCGAGACGGCTGATAAAGGAGTGGTATGTATGCTACAAATAGGTCATGTTAACCCATGTTTAACTGGGAAATGACGATCAGCATACAACTCAGACCTTTGTCATCACTGCTGGACAGGCTTTCCAGCACGAGACTCTGCTTCAGGCCATCGATGTCTGCTTCAAGGCCTTCTTTATCTTGGACATTAAATACCCAAAGCAATGTGAACAAGTGTGGGAATTTCTGCAGTGTGTGGTCTATGAAATGCCAGGAGGGGAGTCCAAACTGGTAAAGTATCTTAAAACTAGAATACTTGCATGCCAAGAGAACTAAGAACCTCAAGGACAATTTGACATTAGACCTGTTAAATGTTGTCAGTTGTTAAGTGTTACATTACTGTTTTAATTTCAATAATTCGAACTTTTTCAATAATTGTTTGTTGACATCAAGTTGTAATAAATTACAAGGCAGCACCTTGTAAAAATCCCAGTATTGTTTACGTGTTTATTGCATCATGTGCTTTGCATGCACATCTAGGATTATGTTAGAGATTTGCTCCTGAACTAAGTAGAGAAATGTGTAGTCTAGCAATTTACTTCATGAAAAATTGTACTGTGTTATAACTAATCTGTCATTTCGGTTAATTTGACCAAGCATTTGGATAGTTAACTGAACAAATATGGTAAAATAACACAGAATTTTAATTAGTTTCACTTAACAAACAATGTAGTTGAAACAACCCAGAATTTAATTAATTTGACACAGTATATGAGTAGATTAAATAACAAATAATATAGTTGAATCAACCCAGAATTTTAATTAATTTGACCCAGTATATGGGTAGATTAAATAACAAATAATGTAGTTGAAACAACCCAGAATTTTAATTAATTTGACCCAGTATATGGGTAGATTAAATAACAAATAATGTAGTTGAAACAACCCAGAATTTTAATTAATTTGACCCAGTATATGGGTAGATTAAATAACAAATAATGTAGTTGAAACAACCCAGAATTTTAATTAATTTGACCCAGTATATGGGTAGATTAAATAACAAATAATGTAGTTGAAACAACCCAGAATTTTAATTAATTTGACCCAGCATATGGGTAGAATATATAACACATATGTGTGGTTGAAACAACCCAGAATTTTAATTAATTTGACCCAGCATATGGGTAGAATATATAACACATATGTGTGGTTGAAACAACCCAGAATTTTAATTAATTTGACCCAGCATATGGGTAGAATATATAACACATATGTGTGGTTGAAACAACCCAGAATTTTAATTAATTTGACCCAGCATATGGGTAGAATATATAACACATATGTGTGGTTGAAACTGCCCAAATTTGCAGTTAATTTGACCCAGCATTTGGGTAGAATATTTTAACTCAACCGTTGGGTTATAATGGTTCAACCCAACATGCTGGGTCAAATTAACTACTGCTGGGCTGGTCCTATAATAACCCAGCAGCTGAGTTTAATATAACCCATATTGGGTTATTTTTAGCCCAACTGTTTTTATTTTATGCTCGCTTTGAAGACCCAAACAGCTGTTTGGGTCTTCAAAGCGAGCATAAAATTTGTTGAGGGCATCAGGCAGAGATGGGTCTTTGGGGCATTGTTTGCTCCTGCCTGTTCTTTAGATCTTTACATCTAAGATCATCAAATTTTTATGGTTCTACATAGTGTATTTGAAACATTTAACAAAGGTTTACAGTAGTCCCTCGCTTCGCTATATTGCAGATTTTCAAAGTAAGATTTGACATGACACAATTGGCTGATTAATGGATGAGCCATCGATTGATTATTTAAAATAAATTATTTTAAATGATTGTGGACCATGTGTGAAGCCGATCAGCTGATTTCCTTCTTTGACACACACACACACACATTTTCCCCGCTGTGTCTTTGTGAAGGGTTAACCGTTTTTGTCCAGATGCACCGATTGACTTTTGCCTTCCAACTTAAAATTCAAAATATGTCACATAAAAAAATCATCATCATCCATCCATCCATCCATCCATTGTCTTCCGCTTATCCGGGGTCGGGTCGTGGGGGTAGCAACCTAAGTAAGGACATCCACCCCTGGAGCCCTACCACCGCAGAGTTTTTTAACCACCTCTGTACCTCAGCACCAGAGATTGGAGAGACCGACCCAAAGTCCCTAGGCTCCGCTTCCTCAGTAAAAGACGTGCCAGTAGGATTGAGGAGGTCTTCGAAGTATTCCGCCCACCGACTCACAACATCCCGAGTTGAGGTCAACAGCACGCCACCCCCACTATAAATAGTGTTGGTTGCGTACCGCTTCCCCCCCTGAGACGCCGGATGGTGGACCAGAATCGCCTCGAAGCCGTACGGAAGTCATTCTCCATGGCCTCTCCGAACTCCTCCCACGCCCGAGTTTTTGCCTCAGCAACCACCCGAGCCGCATGCCGCTTGGACTGCCGGTACCTATCAGCTGCTTCCAGGGTCCCACAGGCCAAAAAGGCCCAATAGGACTCCTTCTTCAGCCTGACAGCATCCCTCACCGCCGGTGTCCACCACCGGGTTCGAGGGTTGCCACCACGACAGGCACCAACAACCTTGCGGCCACAGCTCCGATAAGCTGCCTCGACAATAGAGGCGCGGAACATGGCTCACTCGGACTCAATGTCCCCCGACTCCCTCGGAACGTGTTCAAAGCTCTCCCGGAGGTGGGAGTTAAAGCTCCGTCTTACAGGAGACTCTGCCAGACGTTCCCAGCAGACCCTCACAATATGTTTTGGTCTGCCAGGTCTGACCGGCATCCTCCCCCACCATCGGAGCCAACTCACCACCAGGTAGTGGTCAGTTGACAGCTCCGCCCCTCTCTTCACCCGAGTTTCCAAGACATGAGGCCGCAGATCGGATGAGATGACAACAAAGTCGATCATCGAACCGCGACCTAAGGTGTCCTGGTGCCAAGAGCTCATATGGACACCCTTATGCTTGAACATGTGTTCATTATGGATAATCCATGACGAGCACAGAAGTCCAATAACAGAACACCACTCGGGTTTAGATCAGGGGGGCCGTTCCTCCCAACCACACCCCTCCAGGTCTCATTGTCATTGCCCACGTGAGCGTTGAAGTCCCCCAGTAGAACAAGGGAGTCCCCAGGAGGCGCACTCTCCAATACCCCTTCCAAGGACTCCAAAAAGGGTGGGTAGTCTGAGCTGCCGTTTGGCGCATAGGCACAAACAACAGTCAGAGCCTGTCCCCACACGTAGGCGAAGGGAGGCTACCCTCTCGTTCACCGGGGTGAACCCTAACGTACAGGCACCAAGATGGGGGGCAACAAGTATGCCCACTCTTGCTCGGCGCCTCTCACCAGGGGCAACTCCAGAGTGGAAGAGTGTCCAACCCCTCTCAAGGAAACTGGTTCCAGAGCCAGAGCCATGCGTTGAGGTGAGTCCGACTATTTCTAGCCAGAACCTCTCAACCTCACACACCAGCTCAGGCTCCTTCCCCACCAGAGAGGTGACATTCCACGTCCCAATGGCCAGCTTCTGTAGCTGAGGATCAGACCACCAGGGTCCCCGCCCTCGGCCACCACCCATCCCACATTGCACCCGACCCCTTTGGCCCCTCCCACAGGTGGTAAGCCCATGGGAAGGGGGACCCACATCTCCTCTTTGGGTTGTGCCCGTCCGGGCTCCATGGGTAAAAGCCTGGCCACCAGGCGCTCGCCAGCGTGCCCCACCTCCGGGCCTGGCTCCAGAGTGGGGCCCCGGTGACCCGCGTCCGGGCGAGGGAACATTGAATCCATTTATTTGACTCATCATAAGGGGTTTTTGGGCTGCACTTTGTCTGGTCCCTCACCTAAGACCTGTCTGCCTTGGGTGACCCTACTAGGGGCATGAAGCCCCTGACAGCATAGCTCCTAGGATCATTGGGACACTCAAACCCCTCCACCACGGTAAGGTGGCAGCCCAGGGATGGGATCATCATAATCACAAAATATAAAAGTGTTATTTTAAATTATTTTAGAAATTCTATGTTCAGTTGTTGAAATGTAATTGATCAAAAAGTAAATTTCTGCTCCGTGCTGCTGAGCTGAAGCTGTGACATCCTTTGATGTCCTGCTGCACTTCTCTTCTCTACCATTTAAATACTGTAATATTTAAAATAAACAATCTGTGCTGTATGGATTGTTTATTTAAAATATTACACTATTTAAATTTAAATAGTTTATTTAAGGAGGAATATTACTGGGAGTAACAGGTGATGAGAGTGTGCAGCCTGGCACATGTCATGACAAAGTTTACCGAACTGAACTTGGACTACTGTATCTCTTCTTCACAGTTTTTCACTTATCGCGGGTGGACATGGTCCCAAACACCTGTGATAAATGAGGGACTACTGTATAAGAATTTAAAAAGTGTCATCTAAAGAAAATATTCATAATTTTAGTTTATTTTAACATTTTCTTTGAAGTATTCATTTTTGTCTTTATAAGAATATGTATGTAAATCACTTTTCAATTGTGTAATTTGTTAGTAAAATATTGCCAACATATAGATACAATTAAAGCCCCACTGACATGATTTTTTAATTTTCATAAAATTGCTCAAAATATATATCTTTTATCATTTAAATATGTTTGTTTTTGCAAACAAAATGATAAATCACTTTAATTTTGATTTAAAAGTGATTTTGAACTTCAAGCCGTGTTTAATCATGGGAAATCTGATTACACACGAACGCACCATCTGTGACGTAGTGTGAGGCAGATCTCTGGGCTTGTCACAGTGCGTAGGTATGAGCAGCTCGACATGAAGGTAAGTCTGATACAGCATCAGACCTAAATTAGATCCTGTTGTTTCTTGTTCCATCACCCAAACTATTTTCTGCTTCCCAAAATGAAGACAAATAGCTCAAATCTTCACATAGATTGCTAAATTCGTCGGGTTTTAAATGGTCCGCTATTAAAGAGACCAGAGCCCTCTGCCTCTCACTATGTCACAGATGGTGCGTTCGTGTGTAATCGGATTTCCCATGATTAAACACGGCTTGAAGTTCAAAATCACTTTTAAAGCAAAATTAAAGTGATTTATCATTTGTTTGCAAAAACGAACATATTTAAATGATAATAATATATATATATATATATAGAGCAATTTTATGAATAGTAAAAAAATCATGTCAGTGGACCTTTAAGAGCTTTATTATCATTATAGAATTTTGTAAAGGAAGGCTGATCTGTGTAGGTAAAGGAGTTTATTTTATAAAGGAGTATACACTCCAATTTGTTATATTTTACTTGTGAAACAAACAAAAGATTCATTTCTGTAATTTCAAAGTGTAGAATTTTTTTTCTTAGAAATATTTTTCACAAGTTCATTAATGTGAGGAAAAATGGTTTGTTCATCTTAACATTGTCTCGTTTTTTTAAGCTTTAGAAAAAATTATGTTTGTTTTTATGTTTTAGAAAAAAATGAACATTTGTCTTTATGTTAGAAAGTTAGCACAAACTAAGCAGATATTACCAGTAAATGTAATGTGTGTCAAGCATTATAAAAAAGCTTTTGTAGAGAGAGAACTGCATTTACAACTACTGTAATTGTCAGGCTTTAGAACACACCTGTCTCTAAGCTGCACTTATTAAATAAAAGATAAATCACAATTTCATACATAAATGCCGCTCCGGTTATTTAGCCGCGGACATCCGTCGTTCATCGTCAGAATCTGTGCCCCCACACTGCTTTGGCATAATGTGCAACTTTCTTGTAGTACAAGAATCAGCCAGCAGATAGAGTTTCACAGAATATACCGGTAACTTGCTTTAAACACACACTCGGAGTGCAAGATCTCACTTTCAAAATAAATTGGACATTATTTCTGCTCATATGAGGGAGAACAGCCCTCTCTCCCTGTTTTTTTTTTCTCCCTCCCTTTGTCTCCTCCACTGTTTGTGTTAACCACAGGCATAACACAAACTCCTTTTTATTTTCTCCAATAAAAAACAAAGGTAAAATAATTTGAACCAGGTGGGACGCGAACCCGAGTCTAGATAAAATTTAGAGTGTAAGGCGGACGGTCTAACCACTCGGCTACGGCGGCATATTGGTTTTTTCAGGAGTCCACTTTTACTATAAAAGATTTGCCCCACGTAACATCCTGGTTACGCGCAGGAGTTAGAGAATATTAGTTATATTTTAAAATCCTGGCTACGGGCAAGAGTTAGAGAATATTAGTTATATTTTAATGAAATTCAGCTCGCGCTGAAAGGCTGAAATGCTATGTATGGATGCGCGCTTCGTGTTATTTACGTTCTAACATAAGCTGATTTGTAATCAGTTATTAACAAAAATTAAACTCAGAAAAACTAATTCAGCTAACAATTTTTTTAGGGGTTTCTGTAGTTAAATTTTAATGAAATTCAGCTCACGCTGAGGTTGTTGTTAGAACGAGTCCCGTCCCTGCTGCAAACAACAAATCAAATGTGAGCAGTACATGACGTCAAACTGGGCTCGGGAGCCCGGCCCGATCAGAACCACATCTTGGCGGGTTCCAAAACGAGGGCTGACGCCGGGCGGAAAACTCAAATGCGAACATGATGAATCCGGGTTAGAAGGCGGGGCGGGCCGGGCCGTTGAGGGCTGTGCAGTGCGAAAACGGCTTCTGTTACTTCTGAGGGTTGGACCCTGTCCGGAGGAGGAAGCGAAAATAATCCGGCGGAGCACCTCAAAGACAGGCCACTTTTTTACTTCTCCACCCTCCTTTGCATGATATAAAATTATTGCAAGTGCTGCACTGAGCTGACTGGTCATTTTATTAAAGTTAAGCCACGCTTTCGACCGCGGCTGCTCTCACTCTCCATGTTTGGGAACACTTCCGGTGGATTCTTCTTTGTTGGTTTTCGGCGGGCGGCTTCTTCTTCGTTGGTGTTTGGCGGGCGGCTTCAACTTCCGGTGGCGGACTAGGCATCGAAAATAGTAATCGAAAATAAATATTTCGAACGATTCCGGGAAAACCGGACAGTTGGTCCCAGTTCCAAACGATTCTCGATCCTCGATGCCCAACCCTACAAATGACCACACAAAACGGTGACAAAAGTAAAAAATATTATGGATCCAAATTCACAGACGGGCATTAAAAATGATTTTGTATAATAGCAAGAATGACGTCATTCACAGCTTTTATTTTGAAAACATCTTACAAACGTTCCTCCTGTCATTCATAGTGTTTGCGTGTATAGCAACACCTTAATTTGGGAAGTGGAGGTTGGCTTGTCTGCAGTTTTTTACTGCGCAATGTTCTCATATTTGTAGCAGGAGCTACATGTCAGACCACCACCATCCACATGTTTTTTTCTGTTACAGATGAAGTTCGTGTTAATAAATGGTGTGAAGCTGAGAAGAGTTCCTGGGTGAGCAATTCATCAGTTCGCTGGCATCGAACCAAACATCGGGGTTACACAGGTATGTATTTATTTTTGAAGTGTGGAGCTAAGCTGTGTTAGGAACCATCTAGATCAGGGGTGCTCACACTTTTTCAGCATGCGAGCTACTTATAAAACAAAGTCCAAATGATCTACCCACTACAAAAATGCAAAACATATAACTATCTTCAAATGTATTAAGGATTGTTTTTATGTACAATGTATGTTGATGTACCTTGCATAACTGAATAAGCCAATATTGCACAACACATATAATAAATAATCACCGGTATTAACATTTTTTTATTACCTGAGTTTACTTTGATGACTTGCACTGAACTGAATCAGCTAGGTATGCATAGTCCGGACCAATATTCCCTCTAATTTTTCATGTGTCAGGGCATACACACAAGCTCTCTGAGCACACTGAGGACCACTATGAGCAACATTAACATTAACTTTTGCCAAAAGGTTGCGTTTGGTGACCTATTTGGTTATAATAACATAGGGTACTTATTTAGTGTTTTTATTTTATTTGTATTTTTTTTATATATATTTTTTTTTTTATTTTTATTATTATTATTATTATTATTTTAAGTGCAGAAGCTCTCACTAGTCTAGCCCCTTCAAGCTCTTTCATACGCGACACATTTCTTCAAAAAAGGAGGTCTTGAATCCAGCGATTATATTTGTGTCTTTACTGAACTTAATAAAAAGCGATACACAAAAAAGGCATACAGATTCAAAACAAATAGAAAGTGACGGTCAAAAGACTGTGTTACTCTTCGGGTGCCAGACTTCTACTGAATAAACGAATGCTTACGTCCTATTTATACCCATTTCAACAGCCAATCAGAAGGCACCACGTCATAAGCTTCAACAGCATACAATTCCAAATGCTTATTTTTCTTCAAACAATAGAACCTGGCTGTAACTCACAGAATCAATTCAGGCAACAAAATAAACATTTCTTTTAAACTTAAATCCTTTATATGGCTCCTACATTTTCCGGCCCCTAATTGACTATGTATTAACATATCAATTATTAACTCAACTTAAATTGGAGCCATAAATATTTCAGTAACTTATCAAACAAAAGCTTGCTTAATTTGGTTACAAAACAGTCTCTTAATGAAAAATTTTATTCTCCATTCAGATGCGTCTGGAAGTCGTCCAGAGTCATCCAGTCCATGTTGAGGTCCATTCCAAGACTCAAAGTGGCTTGACTCTTGTCAGATTTGTCAGAGCTCTATGGTGGCTCCTGATTTTCATCACAGACCACGTAGAGTCTGGGCTCACTGTCCTCTCTCCTCTTCCTCCTATCATCAGCTGATATTTTCTTCTCCCAGCTTGGATGCTGCACGTCCTCAGGCCTCTCCTTTCGTTCTCTGAAATCATCTGTAGGCCGTGCTTTTCCCATGGCTTCCTCTTCTCGCTCGTCACTGTCCAGGCTAAAGCCAGAACTATGGCCCGGTCTGGAAACCTCTTGTTGCTTGGTCCTCTCCGTCTTCTCGTGGTCTGGTTTCTGTGTAGCAGACTTCTTAACAGGCTTGGAAAACTTTTCACTCTTTCCTGTTAACTTTGTGGGCTTGCTGCTGCTTTTCTCTACAGCAGGTGGATGAGTTGGTGACCTGCGAGGAGCTCGATCTTTAGTTTCACAGTTTAGCAAAAACTTTTCAAACAGATTGGTTGAGCCACTAGCATCCTTCTTTGCTTTCTTTTTCTTTCCCTTTTTTCTTTTGTCTTTATGCTTTCCTGCCTCCTTTGCCTTCTCCTTTTTGTGTTTTTTCATATGAACAGGGTTGTCTTCATCTGAGTTGGCAAAACGTTTCTTTGTTTCACTCTTTTTCTTCTTGGGAGGAGAGGGAGGTGTTGGGACTCTGTCTTTTTCTTCATCCGTCTCTGGTGCCGGAAGGGGTCTCATGTCATCTTTCAGAGGCAGCTTGATGCAATAATGACCATCTGAGAGCTGTGCTGATGTAGTTACAGCATGCATGAACTGCTTATCCTGCTGAGATGGTTCTTGTTTGTCCTCATACTGTTGCTCTGGGAAATCTGCATTGTAATGCTTCACCAGCATGTCTTCAATGTTCAATACAGATATACGATTGACAAGAAAATCTTGTTTTTTAGTGACACATAAGTCCATAACTTGACATCTGCTGACTGGTCCATTTACCACCCAGCCCAGAGCTGTTTTCACAGCATAAGGTCCATCATTCTGGCTGTTGATGATCTTCCATGGCTCCATAGCCTTGTGAGCATTAGCACCAATGAGAAGTCCAATATTTGACTCTAGTCTGGGAAGATGAACTTGGTTCAGGTAAGGCCATCTCTCCAAATCTCGCTCTTTTGGTATATTACCCCTTGTTGCAGGGATGTCTGGTTGAGTGTACACATCTGGCAGCGTGATGAAGTCTTGTTCATCGAGGCCACAGACCTCTAAATCTGTAAGAACATAACTACAGACTTTCTGT
>JBBPBX010066805.1:0-19574 GCA_038048925.1 Garcialebias charrua
ACGCTGAAAATGCTTTGTGGTATATATGAAGAAGGAAAAAAGAGGTTCCACTGAGATTTGAACTCAGATCACAGGATTTAAAGTCTAGAGTGCTAACAATTACACCACGGAACCACAAAAAACAATGGTTTGGACTTTTTTTCCCAACAGATATTTCACATTGAACGTTAAGATTAATAATACATTTTTGTTAGTATTGTCTTTTTCTCTTAAGTCCATTTTCTCTTAAGCAATATCACACAGCTGTTAAATTTAAGGTCCCACTGAGATTTGAACTCAGATCGCTGGAGTCAGAGTCCAGAGTGCTAACCATTACACCATGGAACCACTTTGCTACAACTGAGACAAAACTAGCCTTAATTCTTAATCTACAACAAGTCAATTCAATTGAAACACTTCTGTGCACATGTTCATCAGCTAAACCTTAAAGCTGTAAAAAACCAGTTATCCTGTACATTGGGAACTTTAATACATCCAGAATTGTATTTTTCTTCAAAGGATATAATTTTTTTCAAATGAAATGTTAATAATCTCTTGTGAAATTGTCCATGCTATGACAGATATTGGATCAGTCAAAAGTAATTTTAGATAAATGTATCACATGCCGAAATAGCTCAGTTGGGAGAGCGTCAGACTGAAGATCTGAAGGTCCCTGGTTCAATCCCTGGTTTCGGCATTTGTGGTGTTTAGTGCTTCAAAACAACAAACTCTGCTGATTTGGGGAACAAACAGTGTATATTTCTTCAAGTGATTTACATATCTGATCCTTCAATGAATCAAACCACACATACACAATAAAGAAATTTAAATGTACAGCAGACACCTTTTTCATGCATTGAAAAACCATAAGATTGTACCTTCTAGCTTTCTTCTTGGACATTGTATACCTTGTATGTGTAATTGTGCCAATTAAACAGAGAAAATACTTCATTTAGTCTCTCAAGGAACAAATCCCTTTGAATGACCTGTTCAAGACTTACAAGTAGCTGAGATGGGAATAGCCTATATGCCACGGGCTTCCGTTCCAGCTCCTCCGCAGGCATTACACATACGGCGCACTTCCGGTTAGCGGGAAAGACACGAACATAAATGACTAAATACAATTAATAAAACATCGGCATACACACCAATAACAACTCTATACACATATAAAACCATATAAAATTATGGCGACGTTCTCCCTACGGTTAGCCGCGATAAATGTTCGCCGAAACCCCCCCGCGGAACAGCTGTTCCCACCGGTGGGCGGACACAACGGTACTCACGTGTAGTGCCGGTAGCGCGCAGCCGCTTCCCGTTTCGGCTCGTTGTCATGGTTTGCTACTAGGAGCTAACGCTATCAACAACGGAGGTGGATGGGAACCGGAAGTGGGGGGTAGGTGTTGCATTTTGCCGGAAGTACGTCACGCCCCCCCGTGGCATATAGGCAATTGTCCTTAGACCTTTGCTTGTCTTCTCCAACACTTTATCCACACTTTGAATTAGGTTATTGCTCTCCACTTGATGAAAATTTGAAGCACCTTAGAGAATTCTTGAAGATGTTTCCATGCATGTGATTTTGCATCAAGAATATGGTAGGACATGCTTGTAGAGCAACGCTGAAAATGCTTTGTGGTATATATGAAGAAGGAAAAAAGAGGTTCCACTGAGATTTGAACTCAGATCGCTGGAGTCAGAGTCCAGAGTGCTAACCATTACACCATGGAACCACTATGCTACAACTGTGACAAAACTAGCCTTAATTCTTAATCTACAACAAGTCAATTCAATTGAAACACTTCTGTGCACATGTTCATCAGCTAAACCTTAAAGCTGTAAAAAACCAGTTATCCTGTACATTGGGAACTTTAATACATCCAGAATTGTATTTTTCTTCAAAGGATATAATTTTTTTCAAATGAAATGTTAATAATCTCTTGTGAAATTGTCCATGCTATGACAGATATTGGATCAGTCAAAAGTAATTTTAGATAAAAGTTATACATGCCGAAATAGCTCAGTTGGGAGAGCGTCAGACTGAAGATCTGAAGGTCCCTGGTTCAATCCCTGGTTTCGGCATTTGTGGTGTTTAGTGCTTCAAAACAACAAACTCTGCTGATTTGGGGAACAAACAGTGTATATTTCTTCAAGTGATTTACATATCTGATCCTTCAATGAATCAAACCACACATACACAATAAAGAAATTTAAATGTACAGCAGACACCTTGCTCATGCATTGAAAAACCATAAGATTGTACCTTCTAGCTTTCTTCTTGGACATTGTATACCTTGTATGTGTAATTGTGCCAATTATACAGAGAAAAGACTTCATTTAGTCTCTCAAGGAAGAAATCCCTTTGAATGACCTGTTCAAGACTTACAAGTAGCTGAGATGGGAATTGTCCTTAGACCTTTGCTTGTCTTCTCCAACACTTTATCCACACTTTGAACTAGGTTATTGCTCTCCACTTGATGAAAATCTGAAGCACCTTAGAGAATTCTTGAAGATGTTTCCATGCATGTGATTTTGCATCAAGAATATGGTAGGACATGCTTGTAGAGCAACGCTGAAAATGCTTTGTGGTATATATGAAGAAGGAAAAAAGAGGTTCCACTGAGATTTGAACTCAGATCGCTGGATTCAAAGTACAGAGTGCTAACCATTACACCACGGAACCACAAAAAACAATGGTTTGGACTTTTTTTCCCAACAGATATTTCACATTGAACTTTAAGATTAATAATACATTTTTGTTAGTATTGTCTTTTTCTCTTAAGTCCATTTTCTCTTAAGCAATATCACACAGCTGTTAAATTTAAGGTCCCACTGAGATTTGAACTCAGATCGCAGGAGTCAGAGTCCAGAGTGCTAACCATTACACCATGGAACCACTATGCTACAACTGTAACAAAACTAGCCTTAATTCTTAATCTACAACAAGTCAATTCAATTGAAACACTTCTGTGCACATGTTCATCAGCTAAACCTTAAAGCTGTAAAAAACCAGTTATCCTGTACATTGGGAACTTTAATACATCCAGAATTGTATTTTTCTTCAAAGGATATAATTTTTTTCAAATGAAATGTTAATAATCTCTTGTGAAATTGTCCATGCTATGACAGATATTGGATCAGTCAAAAGTAATTTTAGATAAATGTATCACATGCCGAAATAGCTCAGTTGGGAGAGCGTCAGACTGAAGATCTGAAGGTCCCTGGTTCAATCCCTGGTTTCGGCATTTGTGGTGTTTAGTGCTTCAAAACAACAAACTCTGCTGATTTGGGGAACAAACAGTGTATATTTCTTCAAGTGATTTACATATCTGATCCTTCAATGAATCAAACCACACATACACAATAAAGAAATTTAAATGTACAGCAGACAAATTGCTCATGCATTGAAAAACCATAAGATTGTACCTTCTAGCTTTCTTCTTGGACATTGTATACCTTGTATGTGTAATTGTGCCAATTATACAGAGAAAAGACTTAATTTAGTCTCTCAAGGAAGAAATCCCTTTGAATGACCTGTTCAAGACTTACAAGTAGCTGAGATGGGAATAGTCCTTAGACCTTTGCTTGTCTTCTCCAACACTTTATCCACACTTTGAACTAGGTTATTGCTCTCCACTTGATGAAAATCTGAAGCACCTTAGAGAATTCTTGAAGATGTTTCCATGCATGTGATTTTGCATCAAGAATATGGTAGGACATGCTTGTAGAGCAACGCTGAAAATGCTTTGTGGTATATATGAAGAAGGAAAAAAGAGGTTCCACTGAGATTTGAACTCAGATCGCTGGATTCAAAGTACAGAGTGCTAATCATTACACCACGGAACCACAAAAAACAATGGTTTGGACTTTTTTTCCCAACAGATATTTCACATTGAACGTTAAGATTAATAATACATTTTTGTTAATATTGTCTTTTTCTCTTAAGCAATATCACAAAGCTGTTAAATTTAAGGTCCCACTGAGATTTGAACTCAGATCGCTGGAGTCAGAGTCCAAAGTGCTAACCATTACACCATGGAACCACTTTGCTACAACTGAGACAAAACTAGCCTTAATTCTTAATCTACAACAAGTCAATTCAATTGAAACACTTCTGTGCACATGTTCATCAGCTAAACCTTAAAGCTGTAAAAAACCAGTTATCCTGTACATTGGGAACTTTAATAAATCCAGAATTGTATTTTTCTTCAAAGGATATAATTTTTTTCAAATGAAATGTTAATAATCTCTTGTGAAATTGTCCATGCTATGACAGATATTGGATCAGTCAAAAGTAATTTTAGATAAAAGTTATACATGCCGAAATAGCTCAGTTGGGAGAGCGTCAGACTGAAGATCTGAAGGTCCCTGGTTCAATCCCTGGTTTCGGCATTTGTGGTGTTTAGTGCTTCACAACAACAAACTCTGCTGATTTGGGGAACAAACAGTGTATATTTCTTCAAGTGATTTACATATCTGATCCTTCAATGAATCAAACCACACATACACAATAAAGAAATTTAAATGTACAGCAGACAAATTGCTCATGCATTGAAAAACCATAAGATTGTACCTTCTAGCTTTCTTCTTGGACATTGTATACCTTGTATGTGTAATTGTGCCAATTATACAGAGAAAAGACTTCATTTAGTTTCTCAAGGAATAAATCCCTTTGAATGACCTGGGGCCTCATGTACAAAGACTTGCGTGGATTTCCTACTGAAAAGTGACGTACGGTCAAATCCAGAAAAGTGTGTACGCACAAAAAAATCCAGATGTATCAAACTGTGCGTACACCGGAATCCACGCACATTCCTTTTGTACATCACAATTAACGTGGAACTGAGCGCACGTGAGACACCTCCCCTGACACGCCTTCATTTACATATGTTAAACAGATGCAAATTACTTCCTGCATGTGTGAAGGACATGTTTGTTTGATCCCTGCGCGATCAGAAATCATTTCTAGATTCAGGAAAATAATGAATTTAATATAATATGAGTGAGGAAAATAATCCTAACTAAGAATAGTAATAAAATGTGTTCATCACGCAAAGAACGAGTGATTGTGTGTCGGTTAGTGTGTGCGCCCACCCTGCTTTATTGGTGCGCAACGGCTCATCCATTCATTCTGAGTGAAAATATTAACTTTGCGCACGAGTTTATTACCATAATTACTGTAAACACAGAGGAACTTAGATGTTTGGTAGAACATAGATCTTTGTTTATTTAATAGATGACATGAAGAAACGGGTCTGTGCGTCTCAGTGGAGAGTTTTCATGACATGACGTGATGTTGGAGTCTCCAAACGCTGCGCGCGCTACAGCCTTGTGCGCAATCTGTTTGTCTGTGAAGCCTTTACTCTCCAACAAGTTATATATGGTGTACTTTCACGTGTCATTTTGGAGAAATCTACAATAAACGCAGATCATGAATCACCTCCAGCTGCCGTGTAACCGGTGAGGGTGCGCGCGCGCTCCAAAGCGCGACCACTCAGCCTTTGGAATCATATGGATGAGACATTCCATTGATCAGGCTTTGTGTGGACTGGACAGCCCTGATCGGCCTGCAGCTCCCTCATAGCTCGGGAACAGTTTGATCGCTGCTTCTGCATGTGCACGCGTGTCCAGAGCGCAGCAGTGCCAAACTGAAAAATGATTATTTCTGAAAACGGCTGATAAGCCATATCCTAGATCAGAAAATTATATCTGTTTATAAATAAATGCTCTGCGTGTTACACTATTATATCCTCCAGTAAGGCTGAATGAATCCGTTCCTGTTGAATTTATTTTTGGCACAACTTTGCGCGTGCTTTATTTAACTGCGTCATGTGGATATACTTGTTAATCGTGTGTTTGGTGGGAATATTAATCATTTTCACATCATGAACAGTTAATAATAATAATAATAATAATAATAATAATAATAATAATAATAATAATAATGAATTCAATTTATAACGCACTTTTCATTAATGAAAATCTCAAAGTGCTACAAGGTGCAACAGAATTAAATGTCAATAAAACATTTAATAAACAATTAAAATCAACAACAGTATCAGCTAAGATCAAAAGTAGAATCATGAGGAGGTAGAGTATGCTCTGTTGAAAAGAAAGGTCTTCAAGCCGATCTTAAAGTCAACCACAGACTGTGGGGCTTCAGTTTCTCTGAATCACCTGTAAGTGTCGCCAAAGGAACAAGAACCACAGAAACGTGCGTACGCAAGCCATGGGGCTGGCGTGGGAATGTACCTGGATGCGCACATATTCACGTTCAGTTCAGTTTTGATACATACGGGGTTTTGCGTGGATAGTGACGTAAGCAAGGTTTTTGTGCGCACGCACGGTTGATACATGAGGCCCCTGTTCAAGACTTACAAGTAGCTGAGATGGGAATTGTCCTTAGACCTTTGCTTGTCTTCTCCAACAATTTATCCACACTTTGAACTAGGTTATTGCTCTCCACTTGATGAAAATCTGAAGCACCTTAGAGAATTCTTGAAGATGTTTCCATGCATGTGATTTTGCATCAAGAATATGGTAGGACATGCTTGTAGAGCAACGCTGAAAATGCTTTGTGGTATATATGAAGAAGGAAAAAAGAGGTTCCACTGAGATTTGAACTCAGATCGCTGGATTCAAAGTCCAGAGTGCTAACCATTACACCACGGAACCACAAAAAACAATGGTTTGGACTTTTTTTCCCAACAGATATTTCACATTGAACGTTAAGATTAATAATACATTTTTGTGAGCATTGTCTTTTTCTCTTAAGTCCATTTTCTCTTAAGCAATATCACACAGCTGTTAAATTTAAGGTCCCACTGAGATTTGAACTCAGATCGCTGGAGTCAGAGTCCAGAGTGATAACCATTACACCATGGAACCACTATGCTACAACTGTAACAAAACTAGCCTTAATTCTTAATCTACAACAAGTCAATTCAATTGAAACACTTCTGTGCACATGTTCATCAGCTAAACCTTAAAGCTGTAAAAAACCAGTTATCCTGTACATTGGGAACTTTAATAAATCCAGAATTGTATTTTTCTTCAAAGGATATAATTTTTTTCAAATGAAATGTTAATAATCTCTTGTGAAATTGTCCATGCTATGACAGATATTGGATCAGTCAAAAGTAATTTTAGATAAATGTATCACATGCCGAAATAGCTCAGTTGGGAGAGCGTCAGACTGAAGATCTGAAGGTCCCTGGTTCATTCGGTATTTGTGGTGTTTAGTGCTTCAAAACAACAAACTCTGCTGATTTGGGGAACAAACAGTGTATATTTCTTCAAGTGATTTACATATCTGATCCTTCAGTGAATCAAACCACACATACACAATAAAAAAATTTAAATGTACAGCAGACAAATTGCTCATGCATTGAAAAACCACAAGATTGTACCTTCTAGCTTTCTTCTTGGACATTGTATACCTTGTATGTTTAATTGTGCCAATTATACAGAGAAAAGACAATTTAGTCTCTCAAGGAACAAATCCCTTTGAATGACCTGTTCAAGACTTACAAGTAGCTGAGATGGGAATAGTCCTTAGATCTTTGCTTGTCTTCTCCAACACTTTATCCACACTTTGAACTAGGTTATTGCTCTCCACTTGCTGAAAATCTGAAGCACCTTAGAGAATTCTTGAAGATGTTTCCATGCATGTGATTTTGCATCAAGAATATGGTTGGACATGCTTGTAGAGCAACGCTGAAAATGCTTTGTGGTATATATGAAGAAGGAAAAAAGAGGTTCCACTGAGATTTGAACTCAGATCGCTGGATTCAAAGTCCAGAGTGCTAACCATTACACCACGGAACCACAAAAAACAATGGTTTGGACTTTTTTTCCCAACAGATATTTCACATTGAACTTTAAGATTAATAATACATTTTTGTGAGTATTGTCTTTTTCTCTTAAGTCCATTTTCTCTTAAGCAATATCACACAGCTGTTAAATTTAAGGTCCCACTGAGATTTGAACTCAGATCGCTGGAGTCAGAGTCCAGAGTGCTAACCATTACACCATGGAACCACTATGCTACAACTGAAACAAAACTAGCCTTAATTCTTAATCTACAACAAGTCAATTCAATTGAAACACTTCTGTGCACATGTTCATCAGCTAAACCTTAAAGCTGTAAAAAACCAGTTATCCTGTACATTGGGAACTTTAATACATCCAGAATTGTATTTTTCTTCAAAGGATATAATTTTTTTCAAATGAAATGTTAATAATCTCTTGTGAAATTGTCCATGCTATGACAGATATTGGATCAGTCAAAAGTAATTTTAGATAAATGTATCACATGCCGAAATAGCTCAGTTGGGAGAGCGTCAGACTGAAGATCTGAAGGTCCCTGGTTCAATCCCTGGTTTCGGCATTTGTGGTGTTTAGTGCTTCAAAACAACAAACTCTGCTGATTTGGGGAACAAACAGTGTATATTTCTTCAAGTGATTTACATATCTGATCCTTCAATGAATCAAACCACACATACACAATAAAGAAATTTAAATGTACAGCAGACAAATTGCTCATGCATTGAAAAACCATAAGATTGTACCTTCTAGCTTTCTTCTTGGACATTGTATACCTTGTATGTGTAATTGTGCCAATTATACAGAGAAAATACTTAATTTAGTCTCTCAAGGAACAAATCCCTTTGAATGACCTGTTCAAGACTTACAAGTAGCTGAGATGGGACCTTTGCTTGTCTTCTCCAACAATTTATCCACACTTTGAACTAGGTTATTGCTCTCCACTTGATGAAAATCTGAAGAACCTTAGAGAATTCTTGAAGATGTTTCCATGCATGTGATTTTGCATCAAGAATATGGTTGGACATGCTTGTAAAGCAACGCTGAAAATGCTTTGTGGTATATATGAAGAAGGAAAAAAGAGGTTCCACTGAGATTTGAACTCAGATCACTGGATTCAAAGTACAGAGTGCTAACCATTACACCACGGAACCACAAAAAACAATGGTTTGGACTTTTTTTACCAACAGATATTTCACATTGAACTTTAAGATTAATAATACATTTTTGTTAGTATTGTCTTTTTCTCTTAAGTCCATTTTCTCTTAAGCAATATAACACAGATGTTAAATTTAAGGTCCCACTGAGATTTGAACTCAGATCGCTGGAGTCAGAGTCCAGAGTGCTAACCATTACACCATGGAACCACTTTGCTACAACTGTGACAAAACTAGCCTTAATTCTTAATCTACAACAAGTCAATTCAATTGAAACACTTCTGTGCACATGTTCATCAGCTAAACCTTAAAGCTGTAAAAAACCAGTTATCCTGTACATTGGGAACTTTAATACATCCAGAATTGTATTTTTCTTCAAAGGATATAATTTTTTTCAAATGAAATGTTAATAATCTCTTGTGAAATTGTCCATGCTATGACAGATATTGGATCAGTCAAAAGTAATTTTAGATAAAAATACATGCCGAAATAGCTCAGTTGGGAGAGCGTCAGACTGAAGATCTGAAGGTCCCTGGTTCAATCCCTGGTTTCGGCATTTGTGGTGTTTAGTGCTTCAAAACAACAAACTCTGCTGATTTGGGGAACAAACTGTATATTTCTTCAAGTGATTTACATATCTTATATATATCATGTATGTCTACAAATCGCTGAACAGTCTCGCCCCCGCCTATCTCTCGGATCTGATACACCCATATGTCCCTCCACGTGCTTTGAGGTCAGAGGATCAGGTACTCTTAATAGTTCCAGAAACTCGCCTTAAGCGCAGGGGTGACAGGGCGTTCTCTGTAGCAGGCCCAAGACTCTGGAACGAGTTACCGCTGCTCATCAAACAGGCCCCCTCCCTCTCGGTTTTCAAATCCCGGTTAAAAACTCACTACTACTCCATTGCTTTCAATGCCAGCTGATTTGTATTGGATCGTTTGATTTATGATCTGCAATGTTTTTATGTTTTTCGTGTTGTACTTCATTGTCTGTGTTACCTGTTGCGTGTTTGTTTGTCCAGCACTTTGGTGTGGACTTGTTCCTGTTTAAAGTGCTTTATAAATAAAATGGTATGGTATGGTATGGTATATCTGATCCTTCAATGAATCAAACCACACATACACAATAAAGAAATTTAAATGTACAGCAGACACCTTGCTCATGCATTGAAAAACCATAAGATTGTACCTTCTAGCTTTCTTCTTGGACATTGTATACCTTGTATGTGTAATTGTGCCAATTATACAGAGAAAAGACTTAATTTAGTCTCTCAAGGAAGAAATCCCTTTGAATGACCTGTTCAAGACTTACAAGTAGCTGAGATGGGAATTGTCCTAAGACCTTTGCTTGTCTTCTCCAACACTTTATCCACACTTTGAACTAGGTTATTGCTCTCCACTTGATGAAAATCTGAAGCACCTTAGAGAATTCTTGAAGATGTTTCCATGCATGTGATTTTGCATCAAGAATATGGTTGGACATGCTTGTAGAGCAACGCTGAAAATGCTTTGTGGTATATATGAAGAAGGAAAAAAGAGGTTCCACTGAGATTTGAACTCAGATTGCTGGATTCAAAGTACAGAGTGCTAACCATTACACCACGGAACCACAAAAAACAATGGTTTGGACTTTTTTTCCCAACAGATATTTCACATTGAACGTTAAGATTAATAATACATTTTTGTGAGCATTGTCTTTTTCTCTTAAGTCCATTTTCTCTTAAGCAATATCACACAGATGTTAAATTTAAGGTCCCACTGAGATTTGAACTCAGATCGCTGGAGTCAGAGTCCAGAGTGCTAACCATTACACCATGGAACCACTATGCTACAACTGTAACAAAACTAGCCTTAATTCTTAATCTACAACAAGTCAATTCAATTGAAACACTTCTGTGCACATGTTCATCAGCTAAACCTTAAAGCTGTAAAAAACCAGTTATCCTGTACATTGGGAACTTTAATAAATCCAGAATTGTATTTTTCTTCAAAGGATATAATTTTTATCAAATGAAATGTTAATAATCTCTTGTGAAATTGTCCATGCTATGACAGATATTGGATCAGTCAAAAGTAATTTTAGATAAATGTATCACATGCCGAAATAGCTCAGTTGGGAGAGCGTCAGACTGAAGATCTGAAGGTCCCTGGTTCAATCCCTGGTTTCGGCATTTGTGGTGTTTAGTGCTTCAAAACAACAAACTCTGCTGATTTGGGGAACAAACAGTGTATATTTCTTCAAGTGATTTACATATCTGATCCTTCAATGAATCAAACCACACATACACAATAAAGAAATTTAAATGTACAGCAGACACCTTTTTCATGCATTGAAAAACCATAAGATTGTACCTTCTAGCTTTCTTCTTGGACATTGTATACCTTGTATGTGTAATTGTGCCAATTATACAGAGAAAAGACTTAATTTAGTCTCTCAAGGAACAAATCCCTTTGAATGACCTGTTCAAGACTTACAAGTAGCTGAGATGGGAATTGTCCTTAGACCTTTGCTTGTCTTCTCCAACACTTTATCCACACTTTGAACTAGGTTATTGCTCTCCACTTGATGAAAATCTGAAGCACCTTAGAGAATTCTTGAAGATGTTTCCATGCATGTGATTTTGCATCAAGAATATGGTAGGACATGCTTGTAGAGCAACGCTGAAAATGCTTTGTGGTATATATGAAGAAGGAAAAAAGAGGTTCCACTGAGATTTGAACTCAGATCGCTGGATTCAAAGTCCAGAGTGCTAACCATTACACCACGGAACCACAAAAAACAATGGTTTGGACTTTTTTTACCAACAGATATTTCACATTGAACTTTAAGATTAATAATACATTTTTGTGAGTATTGTCTTTTTCTCTTAAGTCCATTTTCTCTTAAGCAATATCACACAGCTGTTAAATTTAAGGTCCCACTGAGATTTGAACTCAGATCGCTGGAGTCAGAGTCCAGAGTGCTAACCATTACACCATGGAACCACTATGCTACAACTGTGACAAAACTAGCCTTAATTCTTAATCTACAACAAGTCAATTCAATTGAAACACTTCTGTGCACATGTTCATCAGCTAAACCTTAAAGCTGTAAAAAACCAGTTATCCTGTACATTGGGAACTTTAATACATCCAGAATTGTATTTTTCTTCAAAGGATAATTTTTATAAAATGAAATGTTAAAAATCTCTTGTGAAATTGTCCACGCTATGACAGATATTGGATCAGTCAAAAGAAATTTTAGATAAACGTAACACATGCCGAAATAGCTCAGTTGGGAGAGCGTCAGACTGAAGATCTGAAGGTCCCTGGTTCAATCCCTGGTTTCGGCATTTGTGGTGTTTAGTGCTTCAAAACAACAAACTGCTGATTTGGGGAACAAACAGTGTATATTTCTTCAAGTGATTTACATATCTGATCCTTCAATGAATCAAACCACACATACACAATAAAGAAATTTAAATGTACAGCAGACACCTTGCTCATGCATTGAAAAACCATAAGATTGTACCTTCTAGCTTTCTTCTTGGACATTGTATACCTTGTATGTGTAATTGTGCCAATTAAACAGAGAAAAGACTTAATTTAGTCTCTCAAGGAACAAATCCCTTTGAATGACCTGTTCAAGACTTACAAGTAGCTGAGATGGGAATTGTCCTAAGACCTTTGCTTGTCTTCTCCAACACTTTATCCACACTTTGAACTAGGTTATTGCTCTCCACTTGATGAAAATCTGAAGCACCTTAGAGAATTCTTGAAGATGTTTCCATGCATGTGATTTTGCATCAAGAATATGGTAGGACATGCTTGTAGAGCAACGCTGAAAATGCTTTGTGGTATATATGAAGAAGGAAAAAAGAGGTTCCACTGAGATTTGAACTCAGATCGCTGGATTCAAAGTCCAGAGTGCTAACCATTACACCACGGAACCACAAAAAACAATGGTTTGGACTTTTTTTACCAACAGATATTTCACATTGAACTTTAAGATTAATAATACATTTTTGTGAGTATTGTCTTTTTCTCTTAAGTCCATTTTCTCTTAAGCAATATCACACAGCTGTTAAATTTAAGGTCCCACTGAGATTTGAACTCAGATCGCTGGAGTCAGAGTCCAGAGTGCTAACCATTACACCATGGAACCACTTTGCTACAACTGAGACAAAACTAGCCTTAATTCTTAATCTACAACAAGTCAATTCAATTGAAACACTTCTGTGCACATGTTCATCAGCTAAACCTTAAAGCTGTAAAAAACCAGTTATCCTGTACATTGGGAACTTTAATACATCCAGAATTGTATTTTTCTTCAAAGGATATAATTTTTTTCAAATGAAATGTTAATAATCTCTTGTGAAATTGTCCATGCTATGACAGATATTGGATCAGTCAAAAGTAATTTTAGATAAATGTATCACATGCCGAAATAGCTCAGTTGGGAGAGCTTTAGACTGAAAATCTGAAGGTCCCTGGTTCAATCCCTGGTTTTGGCATTTGTGGTGTTTAGTGCTTCACAACAACAAACTCTGCTGATTTGGGGAACAAACAGTGTATATTTCTTCTAGTGATTTACATATCTGATCCTTCAATGAATCAAACCACACATACACAATAAAGAAATTTAAATGTACAGCAGACAAATTGCTCATGAAAAACCATAAGATTGTACCTTCTAGCTTTCTTCTTGGACATTGTATACCTTGTATGTGTAATTGTGCCAATTATACAGAGAAAAGACTTAATTTAGTCTCTCAAGGAAGAAATCCCTTTGAATGACCTGTTCAAGACTTACAAGTAGCTGAGATGGGAATTGTCCTTAGACCTTTGCTTGTCTTCTCCAACACTTTATCCACACTTTGAACTAGGTTATTGCTCTCCACTTGATGAAAATCTGAAGCACCTTAGAGAATTCTTGAAGATGTTTCCATGCATGTGATTTTGCATCAAGAATATGGTAGGACATGCTTGTAGAGCAACGCTGAAAATGCTTTGTGGTATATATGAAGAAGGAAAAAAGAGGTTCCACTGAGATTTGAACTCAGATTGCTGGATTCAAAGTCCAGAGTGCTAACCATTACACCACGGAACCACAAAAAACAATGGTTTGGACTTTTTTTCCCAACAGATATTTCACATTGAACTTTAAGATTAATAATACATTTTTGTGAGTATTGTCTTTTTCTCTTAAGTCCATTTTCTCTTAAGCAATATCACACAGCTGTTAAATTTAAGGTCCCACTGAGATTTGAACTCAGATCGCTGGAGTCAGAGTCCAGAGTGCTAACCATTACACCATGGAACCACAAAAAACAATGGTTTGGACTTTTTTTCCCAACAGATATTTCACATTGAACGTCAAGATTAATAATACATTTTTGTTAGTATTGTCCTTTTCTCTTAAGTCCATTTTCTCTTAAGCAATTTCACACAGCTGTTAAATTTAAGGTCCCACTGAGATTTGAACTCAGATCGCTGGGGTCAGAGTCCAGAGTGCTAACCATTACACCATGGAACCACAAAAAACAACGGTTTGGACTTTTTTTCCCAACAGATATTTCACATTGAACGTTAAGTTTAATAATACATTTTTGTTAGTATTGTCTTTTTCTCTTAAGTCCATTTTCTCTTAAAGGGGACCACAGATGCAAAAATCAATTTTTAATGTTTTTTTTACTCAACTTTGGGTATTAACTTCATAAAAAAACAGTCCTTGTGCCAAAAAAATGCACCCAGTGGTTTATTTACTCTAAGTAGATTTATTTATTTTTGATAAATACACCAGGATTCACACTTCCTGCAGTTATTGACGTCACAGGCCGTAGCCAATCACCTCAAACCTGAGTCCAGCCCCTCACCTAGCAACCCCTGGTTAGGCTCAACCCACTTCTGTATTAAACACATGACTGTTGTTTTTCATGATTTCATCTCATCTTTTGTTTATATGTTCTTAATTTCATGTGTACAGCACTTTGTTGCAGCTGTGTTTTTTTTAAATGGCTTTATAAATAAAGTATAATTGTTATTTTTATGTTTTAGTTCAATTTTTAGTGTATTTGCGATCGCTGCCAACGCGCAGCCGGCAAAAATTAAACGAGCGGACCCCCGGCTTAGGGACCGGTTGCGACGGGACCCTCTTCCGGCGCGATGGAGCGGAGCTTCAACTGTACAGCCTCATTTCAGCCTCGCAGCAGCCTCGCAGCAGCGAGGACCTTCTCCTTACAGATTAATTTACGGGAGACACTTGGTAAACTTTGTGTTGTCTTGACTGGAACAGCGATAACTCCCAAAATCTCCGCGTGCAACGAGCGGAGCTGGCGAAAACCGGAAGAGGAACAAGCTAACATTAGCTTCGGATTCGGCAGGTCTCATGCTAAAAGGAGCAGCTCATGGCGGCGCGCTCAGACGGGTTTCGGTAAGTTATCTTAAGCTAACACTAACAGTAAGTCAAATGAGTAATAAAAAAGGAGCTAATTTTAAAACAACAACACATTACAGATACTGGCTGTTACAGAGGGCGTTAACAGATCGTTGAAGGGCGTGGACTTCAAGAAACCGGTCGTTCAAAACGAAAGTTAAAAATGGCAGAATTAAAAAGGGTATAATTGATTATCTAAGAATTATTTTGTGTATTAAAATGAATTAATATTGTCAAGATAGCACACAGAAATAACATAAAAATTTTAAATACCTATATGTGGTCTCCTTTAAGCAATATTACACAGCGGTTAAATTTAAGGTCCCACTGAGATTTGAACTCAGATCGCTGAAGTCAGAGTCCAGAGTGATAACCATTACACCATGGAACTACTATGCTACAACTGTAACAAAACTAGCCTTAATTCTTAATCTACAACAAGTCAATTCAATTGAAACACTTCTGTGCACATGTTCATCAGCTAAACCTTAAAGCTGTAAAAAAACCAGTTATCCTGTACATTGGGAACTTTAATACATCCAGAATTGTATTTTTCTTCAAAGGATATAATTTTTATCAAATGAAATGTTAATAATCTCTTGTGAAATTGTCCATGCTATGACAGATATTGGATCAGTCAAAAGTAATTTTAGATAAAAGTAATACATGCCGAAATAGCTCAGTTGGGAGAGCGTCAGACTGAAGATCTGAAGGTCCCTGGTTCAATCCCTGGTTTCGGCATTTGTGGTGTTTAGTGCTTCAAAACAACAAACTCTGCTGATTTGGGGAACAAACAGTGTATATTTCTTCAAGTGATTTACATATCTGATCCTTCAATGAATCAAACCACACATACACAATAAAGAAATTTAAATGTACAGCAGACACCTTGCTCATGCATTGAAAAACCATAAGATTGTACCTTCTAGCTTTCTTCTTGGACATTGTATACCTTGTATGTGTAATTGTGCCAATTATACAGAGAAAAGACTTCATTTAGTCTCTCAAGGAAGAAATCCCTTTGAATGACCTGTTCAAGACTTACAAGTAGCTGAGATGGGAATTGTCCTTAGACCTTTGCTTGTCTTCTCCAACACTTTATCCACACTTTGAACTAGGTTATTGCTCTCCACTTGATGAAAATCTGAAGCACCTTAGAGAATTCTTGAAGATGTTTCCATGCATGTGATTTTGCATCAAGAATATGGTAGGACATGCTTGTAGAGCAACGCTGAAAAAGCTTTGTGGTATATATGAAGGAAAAAAGAGGTTCCACTGAGATTTGAACTCAGATCGCTAGAGTCAGAGTCCAGAGTGCTAACCAATACACCATGGAACCACTATGCTACAACTGTGACAAAATTAGCCTTAATTCTTAATCTACAACAAGTCAATTCAATTGAAACACTTCTGTGCACATGTTCATCAGCTAAACCTTAAAGCTATAAAAAACCAGTTATCCTGTACATTGGGAACTTTAATACATCCAGAATTGTATTTTTCTTCAAAGGATACTTTTTATCAGATGAAATGTTAAAAATCTCTTGTGAAATTGTCCATGCTATGACAGATATTGCATCAGTCAAAACTAATTTTAGATAAAAGTAATACATGCCGAAATAGCTCAGTTGGGAGAGCGTCAGACTGAAGATCTGAAGGTCCCTAGTTCAATCCCTGGTTTTGGCATTTGTGGGGTTTTGTGCTTCACAGCAACAAACTTTGCTGATTTTGGGGAACAAACAGTGTATATTTCTTCAAGTGATTTACATATCTGATCCTTCAATGAATCAAACCACACATACACAATAAAGAAATTTAAATGTACAGCAGACACCTTGCTCATGCATTGAAAAACCATAAGATTGTACCTTCTAGCTTTCTTCTTGGACATTATATACCTTGTATGTGTAATTGTGCCAATTATACAGAGAAAAGACTTCATTTAGTCTCTCAAGGAAGAAATCCCTTTGAATGACCTGTTCAAGACTTACAAGTAGCTGAGATGGGAATTGTCCTTAGACCTTTGCTTGTCTTCTCCAACACTTTATCCACACTTTGAACTAGGTTATTGCTCTCCACTTGATGAAAATCTGAAGCACCTTAGAGAATTCTTGAAGATGTTTCCATGCATGTGATTTTGCATCAAGAATATGGTAGGACATGCTTGTAGAGCAACGCTGAAAATGCTTTGTGGTATATATGAAGAAGGAAAAAAGAGTTTCCACTGAGATTTGAACTCAGATTGCTGGATTCAAAGTCCTGAGTGCTAACCATTACACCACGGAACCACAGAAAACAATGGTTTGGACTTTTTTTCTTAACAGATATTTCACATTGAATTTTACCATACCATACCATACCATTTTATTTATAAAGCACTTTAAACAGGAACAAGTCCACCAAAGTGCTGGACAAACAAACACGCAACAGGCAACACATACAATGAAGTACAACACGAAAAACATAAAAACATTGCAGATCATAAATCAAATACATTTTTGTGAGTATTGTCTTTTTCTCTTAAGTCCATTTTCTCTTAAGCAATATCACACAGCTGTTAAATTTAAGGTCCCACTGAGATTTGAACTCAGATCGCTGGAGTCAGAGTCCAGAGTGCTAACCATTACACCATGGAACCACTATGCTACAACTGTGACAAAACTAGCCTTAATTCTTAATCTACAACAAGTCAATTCAATTGAAACACTTCTGTGCACATGTTCATCATCTAAACCTTAAAGCTGTAAAAACCCAGTTATCCTGTACATTGGGAACTTTAATACATCCAGAATTGTATTTTTCTTCAAAGGATAATTTTTATCAGATGAAATGTTAAAAATCTCTTGTGAAATTGTCCACGCTATGACAGATATTGGATCAGTCAAAAGTAAATTTAGATAAAAGTAATACATGCCGAAATAGCTCAGTTGGGAGAGCGTCAGACTGAAGATCTGAAGGTCCCTGGTTCAATCCCTGGTTTCGGCATTTGTAGGGTTTAGTGCTTCACAACAACAAACTCTGCTGATTTGGGGAACAAACAGTGTATATTTCTTCAAGTGATTTACATATCTGATCCTTCAATGAATCAAACCACACATACACAATAAAGAAATTTAAATGTACAGCAGACACCTTGCTCATGCATTGAAAAACCATAAGATTGTACCTTCTAGCTTTCTTCTTGGACATTGTATACCTTGTATGTGTAATTGTGCCAATTATACAGAGAAAAGACTTCATTTAGTCTCTCAAGGAAGAAATCCCTTTGAATGACCTGTTCAAGACTTACAAGTAGCTGAGATGGGAATTGTCCTTAGACCTTTGCTTGTCTTCTCCAACACTTTATCCACACTTTGAACTAGGTTATTGCTCTCCACTTGATGAAAATCTGAAGCACCTTAGAGAATTCTTGAAGATGTTTCCATGCATGTGATTTTGCATCAAGAATATAGTAGGACATGCTTGTAGAGCAACGCTGAAAAGGCTTTGTGGTATATATGAAGAAGGAAAAAAGAGGTTCCACTGAGATTTGAACTCAGATTGCTGGATTCAAAGTCCTGAGTGCTGACCCATTACACCACGTAACCACAAAAAACAATGGTTTGGTCTTTTTTTCTTAACAGATATTTCACATTGAATTTTAAGATTAATAATACATTTTTGTGAGTATTGTCTTTTTCTCTTAAGTCCATTTTCTCTTAAGCAATATCACACAGCTGTTAAATTTAAGGTCCCACTGAGATTTGAACTCAGATCGCTGGAGTCAGAGTCCAGAGTGCTAACCATTACACCATGGAACCACTATGCTACAACTGTGACAAAACTAGCCTTAATTCTTAATCTACAACAAGTCAATTCAATTGAAACACTTCTGTGCACATGTTCATCATCTAAACCTTAAAGCTGTAAAAACCCAGTTATCCTGTACATTGGGAACTTTAATACATCCAGAATTGTATTTTTCTTCAAAGGATAATTTTTATCAGATGAAATGTTAAAAATCTCTTGTGAAATTGTCCACGCTATGACAGATATTGGATCAGTCAAAAGTAAATTTAGATAAAAGTAATACATGCCGAAATAGCTCAGTTGGGAGAGCGTCAGACTGAAGATCTGAAGGTCCCTGGTAGGGCTGCAACTAACGATTATTTCAATAATCGATTAATCGGCCGATTATTTTTTCGATTCATCGATGAATCG
>JBBPBX010066806.1:8423-19573 GCA_038048925.1 Garcialebias charrua
ATATATGTGTGTATTTTTTTAAATAAAATGTATGTAAAATTAATAATAAATATAAATATATAAAAATATTTTTTACAACATTAGTTCTCACCAGTTCTGCAGAAGGTTCTGTTCAGCTACCCTGCAGAATGACGAAGCCCACTGCTCCGTCCAGGTTGATGTGTGCTTGCTGCTCCAGGAAGGACATTCAAGGCAAGGCTGCCCAGGATTTATGGTGTAGTCACACCAAGCAGCGTTTTGACCTCCAAAGCGTCCAGTTTACATGTAAAGTCAATGGTGGACGCGCTTCCAGGCACCACCTGGCGTCAGGTCGCGTGCGTGTTGAGCGTGCTGGGAAGCGTTTTTCCGTGCACGTGAACCGGCTTCCGCCTCCAAACCGAGCCTTCAACATGCTGAAGATTTCGCGGTTCAAACTTTCAAACGCCGCTCAACTCTACCTCATTGGTTGGTGTGTCAACCAATCAGGGACAGTCGGGGGGAGAAGAGAGGGGGCAGGGGGAGAGTCCCTATGTGACGCGGAAACGAGGGTGCGCGCGCACTATGTGACGTATTGTTTGTCGGAAAAAAAGAAGAAAAGACCCGCGAGGTCGTGGACTATGGAAGAGAAACTCATTGTAGCTGTGTGTTCGCGACAATTCCTTCACGACCAGTCAAGTCTGCTCGACAGAGACGGAAATAAACAGCTCCTCGCCTGGCGGAGTGAGCAGGACTCTGTGCGCAGGACTGTATACCGGTAAGCTCCTCCCACACACCCAGCAGCTTCTGGCGTTCAGGTTTGAACACGCTGCATTCACAAGTGCGTCCACTTGCGTGCGTGAGGAGCTTTTTGGAGGTTCAAAACGCTGCTTGGTGTGACTGTACCATTAGTCCACCACCTCAGCCTGGTCCGGACCAGCACCTTGTAACCAGCACCAGGCCGAACCAGGCCAAACTAGACCAAACCCCACCACCGTCTGTCCCCTGCAGCCCACACGATGTGTCTGGATCACACTGAGACCAAGTCAGCTGCAGCCTCAGCAGTGAAGACACAACTTGAAGGACGAGATCAGCTTCAGGACTATTTGCAACTTTCCTGCCAGTCCTGTGAGATTATCTTACAGAACTTCTGATGTTGTGTTGCAAAACTTTCCCGCCATTGGCAGCAAGCAGCGCCTGGAAGCAGTGTTGACTTCTGGGGAATGAACTGATGGCTTCTGGGTAATGCAGTTATTTTGACCTAGAAAACAGTATAGGGTTATTGAGAGAAAACTACAAAACAGCAGAGCATTTTTTGTGTGTGTGTGCAATCTTACAGTACTTTATTTAGAAAAACCACGAAACATACAGTCCACAAAAGTCGGACTGTGACGTGAGCAAGTGATAATTGTGTATACAGGTATGTATATATGCACTGTTACGTCTATCTATCCATCCATCCATCCATTTTCTTCCGCTTATCCGGGGTCGGGTCGCGGGGGTAGCAGCCTAAGTAGGGAGGCCCAGACTTCCCTCTCCCCAGCCACTTGGAGCAGCTCCTCTGGGGGAATCCCAAGGCGTTCCCAGGCCAGCCGAGAAACATAGTCCCTCCAGCGTGTCCTGGGTCTTCCTCTGGGTCTCCTCCCGGTGGGACATGCCCGGAACACCTCACCAGGGAGGCGTCCAGGAGGCATCCTAACCAGATGCCCGAGCCACCTCAACTGGCTCCTCTCGATGTGGAGAAGCAGCGGCTCTACTCCGAGTCCCTCCCGGATGACTGAGCTTCTCACCCTATCTCTAAGGGAGAGTCCAGACACCCTGCGGAGAAAACTCATTTCAGCCGCTTGTATCCGAGATCTCGTTCTTTCGGTCATAACCCAGAGCTCATGACCATAGATGAGGGTGGGAACGTAGATCGATCGGTAAATTGAGAGCTTTGCCTTTTGACTCAGCTCTCTCTTCACCACGACAGACCGGTACAGCGCCCGCTTCACTGCGGACGCTGCACCTATCCGCCTATCGATCTCACGCTCCAGTTTTCCCTCATTCGTGAACAAGATCCCGAGATACTTAAACTCCTCCACTTGGGGCAGGACCTCCTCCCCGACCCGGAGAGGGCATGCTACCCTTTTCTGGCTCAATGTGTGCACTGTTAAGTGTTTGGCATATTTCTTAGTTCATATCTTAGAACTGTTTACTGTTCTATACGTTTGTTGTATGTAACTGGAACCTTGGGTACACAATTTCGTTCCACCACATGCGATGTGAATGACAATAAAGAACCCTGACCTTGATACTGTATGTGTACATGTAGATAATCTTAAACTCACACCCACACACAAGTTTTTCTATCTTTACATGGACTTTGCATTAACTACCATTCATTTTCCATTCATGTCTATGCCTTAACCCTGACTCTTACCCTAAACCTGACCATTACCAGAATGTACCTGACCATAAACCTAACCCCTAATCCAGAAGGAAGTAGGATTTCAAAAGTAAAACTGTGCGTACTACTTTAAAACAAATGTGCATTTCGGTGCATGGAGTATATGGAACAGTTTGGATGAGGAGTTTAAAAAATGCTTTACAATAAACCAATTTGAAACACTTTATAAACAAAGAATTATTAACTCTAATGCACTTTTGAGTTGTTAATGGGAAGCGTGATACATTGTTATGCATGTTATTGTTGATATATTGTTTGCAACTTGCTTTGTTAATTTAATGTATATGGCCATGACATTTTTGTGATTATTGAGAAAGGGGGCAGGTCTATACAATATTTTCTTCTTCCTGCTCCCTCTTCACTCGTGTAAATGTGTTGTCAGAGAATGTGTTTGTAAACTGATGATTTTTTTTTAATCGAGTGAATAAATTGATTGATTGATTAACCTAACCCCTAACCCAAAATGGCACTGCTTCTTATGGGGCCCAAAGCCTGGCCCCCAGAAGAAGCAGTGGGTCCTCACAACATAGCATGTGTTGGAAAAATAGGTCTTACAAGGAAACAAAGCAAAACAAATAGCCTTGCACACGCACGCACGCACACACACACACACACACACACACACACACACACACACACACACACACACAAGTTTAATCAAAGTCTGAAGTTTTGTCATTCTGGCCACATTCATTTTTATTTGGTACATTTTGTTTTTCTATATCCTGCCACTAGATGGCGACAAAACTCTGCAGAATAGTTTCTAAGACAGTCTTCTGGACTCTGTGTTTTGTTTATCTATTCTTTTTTTCCCACCAAATGCATTAACTTTAAATACTAATACATTGTAAATATTAACTAAAAAAATCTAAATAGAATGTGCATTCGTGTGATTTACATTGCATATGTCTGTCTTCCATGTTTTATTTAATCTGTGCCCTCTCGCTGGTTTGTGCCTCCATGCCTTGAACCCTCCCAGCTCTGGTGGCTGACACAAAGCTTAGCCAAAAACCAGGAGGACATTTTGTAAAAGAGGAAATATATTCCCTTCAGTACGTTCCAACACGATGTGGCATCTGCGCGTAACTGAAGTGGAAGAGAATTAGGAAAAGAGGAAATTGAGGGAGTCTAAAAGCAGTCACAGAGAGTTCACATGTCTCTCTGTGTCAAAGTGAAAGTACTAAATCTGCAAATTGGCATTGTGCTCTGCAGCAAAAAGAAGAAAAGATTTTAAAAAGTTAAAAATATATATTTTAAATAAGTTGAACTTAAGTTGAAACTAAATTTGTTCTTGTATGCATGAATATTCATTAACGATCAAAAAAGGCGTTCAATTTGATTTTGATTTTATCATGTCCTGGACGACTGAGAATCTTCACCAGCATATTCATTAACGATAAAACAATTTAATTAGATTTGAAGGCAAAATACACTACAAGTTCGTAAAGGACCTTTGCAGCTTCTCTAAATTACTTGAAGAATTTAGTAAAAAAATATATATATATATATATTCACTTTATTTGTGCTGCCAAGCCAGAACTTAGTGCAAAATATTTCAAGCTAAGATTTGATTTGGCCATCAGTGTCCTTGAAAAGGCTCCTTTTACCTCTCGGTCGTACACACAGCTGCACTGGACGCTGCAGAGTTGAGCTGGATTTGATTTTCTGCAACTCAAGCACCAATGTTCCCATTTCTTGAGCGTACTAAATCATCAGTTCAGGCAGTGTTTTAGCAGTATGTGTTGCATTAGCCACTGTCTCGTAACTCTCGTGAAAACCTGAGTCATGGAGTCCAACTTTAAAGCTTCTTGCCAATTAAGGTCAGTTGTGTGGTAAAACAGATCCATGCCCACTGCGCTTGGAGGGAGGACTGCGTCTTATTTCATTCTGACTCCACTCTCCATCATGTGTTGAGAGCGGGACATGATGGAAATGACTCGTGACAGTTCTGACCCATTAGGACGTCTTTCCATGAACTCTCCCTCTCTCACTCATGCTGGCCCTAATGTCCTTGAAGGCCACATACAGATTTCATCTCAGCACCACCATTAAAGAACATAAATAACCTCCCACCTTTTTTTGTTGTTTAGTTGATGATACACCTTGGACTGAAGTGCTGTGGCTGTGAAGATTGGAAAAAAAAAACTGAAATACTTCTACTGTATGTATCAGTAGCTGTCTTTAGTATGGAAGCCCATTTCCGCCACTCTATTTAAAAAAAAAAATAGCAAAAATTATCTCAAAATAAAGAGATAGTATCTCATTATAATGAGATATATCTCAAATTAATGAGATAGTATATCATTATAATGAGATAGTATCTCATAATAATGAGATACTATCTCATTAATTTGAGATACTATCTCATTATAATGAGATACTATCTCATTATTTTGAGATACTATCTCATTATTTGAGATACTATCTTATTATAATGAGATACTATCTCATTAATTTGAGATACTATCTCATTATAATGAGATACTATCTCATTAATTTGAGATACTATCTCATTATAATGAGATACTATCTCATTAATTTGAGATACTATCTCATTATAATGAGATACTATCTCATTAATTTGAGATACTATCTCATTAATTTGAGATACTATCTCATTATAATGAGATACTATCTCATTAATTTGAGATACTATCTCATTATTTTGAGATACTATCTCATTATAATGAGATGAGATACTATCTCATTATAATGAGATAATATCTCATTAATTTGAGATAATATCTCATTATTTTGAGATACTATCTCATTATTTTGAGATACTATCTCATTATAATGAGATACTATCTCATTATAATGTGATACTATCTCATTATAATGTGATACTATCTCATTATAATGTGATACTATCTCATTACAGTATAATGTGATACTATCTCATTATTTTGAGACACTATCTCATTATTTTGAGATACTATCTCATTATTTTGAGATACTATCTCATTATAATGAGATACTATCTCATTATAATGAGATACTATCTCATTAATTTGAGATACAATCTCATTAATTTGAGATACTATCTCATTAATTTGAGATACTATCTCATTATATTGAGATACTATCTCATTATAATGAGATAATGTCTCATTATAATGAGATACTGTCTCATTATAATGAGATACTATCTCATTAATTTGAGATACTCATTATAATGTGATACTATCTCATTATAATGTGATACTATCTCATTATTGAGATACTATCTCATTATTTTGAGATACTATCTCATTATTTTTAGATTCTATGTCATTCATTTGAGATGCTATGTCATTCATTTGAGATACTATTTCATTATAACAAGATACTATCTCATTAGAGATACTATCTCATTATAATGAGATACTATCTCATTATTTTGAGATAACTTGAGTTGGCCCTATAGTTTGAGATATGCTCAACTTGATAGAAAGAAATGGATATTATTGATAATATCATTGAGCAATTATGGAAGCCCATTTGTTTGTTTGTTTGTTTGTTTGTTTGTTTGTTTATTTTTTGCACAAAAAGAAACAACACACGTAAAAGAAAAGTTTTTACAAAAATGTGCAGGAGAGGTCATAAAAACCCTAATTGGGCTTACAAGCGCACCCCCCCCTTCTAAAAAAATAAAGAAAAAAAATCATAAGAGCTTTATACATAAACTTACATCTTACTTTAAACACACACAGTTACATACTAAAGCAAAAAATAATAATTGAAATTAAATACATTTAAATTGTCAAAAAATATTAAAATTATAAATAAAATTGAAAAAAAAACTGATGTGTTAGAAAATCTATAAAGTTTTTTTAAAACTTTCTTTTGAATATTTCCGCCACTCTATTAGTGATTCTTAGACTATAAGGTTTTTGTAAAGAAGGTGTGAACACAAACAAAAACGAATTTAAATGACCAATTGAGACATTTGTCATTTTGTGAAAAGATATTATGTTATTAACAATAAAAAAACTACTAAAAACCTTTTATGGTTCATTAAAAAATTGAATAAAGTTTTAGTTTGACATATGGATCGGTGCAGCTTCCACAATAATGCATACTTTGTGGCGGTCTGTTGTGGTGAAGAGGGAGCTGAGCTGCGAGAAGAAGTGCTGTGTTTACCAGTCAGTCTACTTGTCTACCCTCACCTGTGTTCTCAACTCTGCGCGGTGACCAAAACAATGAGATCAGGAATGAGGACAGTGGAAATGAGTTTTCTCTGCAGAGCAGCTGTTGATGAAACAGGCTGAGAAGTTCATGTCAGGAGAGTGTGAGAGAAGAGCTGCTGCTCCACATCAAGAGGAGCCAGCTGAGGTGGTTCAGACATCTGCTGAGGATACTCTCAGGACACCACCCCAGAGAGGTGAGCAGGGCATTTCCATTTGGACTCCACCGACACACAGTCAGACAGATAGTGTACAATCCATCATCCATCCATCCACCCATCCTTCCATCCATCCATCCACTCATCCTTCCATCCACCCATCCATCCATCCATCCATCCTTCCATCCATCCACAGTCAGACAGATAGTGTACAATCCATCATCCATCCATCCACCCATCCACCCACCCATCCACCCATCCATCCATCCACACATCCACCCATCCATCCATCCACATCC
The DNA here is from genome assembly GCA_038048925.1 of Garcialebias charrua. Taxonomy (NCBI): domain Eukaryota; kingdom Metazoa; phylum Chordata; class Actinopteri; order Cyprinodontiformes; family Rivulidae; genus Garcialebias; species Garcialebias charrua. The sequence goes on from JBBPBX010066806.1 coordinate 15,451, forward strand.
ATCCATCCATCCATCCATCCATCCATCCATCCATCCATCCATCCATACATACATACATACATACATACATACATACATACATACATACATACATACATACATACATACATACATACATACATACATACATACATACATACATACATACATACATACATACATACATACATACATACATACATACATACATACATACATACATACATACATACATACATACATACATACATACATACATACATACATACATACATACATACATACATACATACATACATACATACATACATACATACATACATACATACATACATACATACATACATACATACATACATACATACATACATACATACATACATACATACATACATACATACATACATACATACATACATACATACATACATACATACATACATACATACATACATACATACATACATACATACATACATACATACATACATACATACATACATACATACATACATACATACATACATACATACATACATACATACATACATACATACATACATACATACATACATACATACATACATACATACATACATACATACATACATACATACATACATACATACATACATACATACATACATACATACATACATACATACATACATACATACATACATACATACATACATACATACATACATACATACATACATATGTAATGGACCTACCCAGGGTCAAATTAAGGTTTTTGAACTGTCCAGTGATGACCTTTACTGACCACTCAGTAAAGCAAGACATTTACTACAAAATCATTCATTTAGCTATAATCTGATAAATATAGTCACCAAAAGAGACTATTTCTATCTTTGATTTTATTCTAATGTGATCAAAAGAATAACTTTTGTCATTTTCATGATGTGTGCTTTTAAGCTGTGTCATTCTGTAAGAGTTAAACTGTGTTCACTGCTGTGTTTAAAGGTGAAGCCTTCGGGTCACAGAGACCGGACGGTTTTGTTTAGAAACTCAGAGACAGTCTCATGAGCAGGGCTCCAGCTTTATCTATCTTTTTCCTAAACATTTCTCTCTGCTGCTGCTTGTAACCTTGGGTTTGATAAGACAAATGAACTCCTCGACTGGTCCTTCCTTAAGTACTAGTCTAAGCTTTTGCTAAAGGCTTCAGAGTTGCTGGGAACTTGCAGAGAGATGTGAACTTTCCCAAGGAGCTGAGTACGTTTTGGTCAAGAGCTAACGACCTGCGTCTTCAGCTAAGGACTGATAACAGGCTGTTATGAGTCCACCTCGAACGAGCGTTTGTTATTCCTTCCTGGAATAAATTATCTTGAGCCAAGAAACCACGACTGCCACGACTTTTGCCGATGAAAGCGAGTATCACCGACACCGACAAGGTAAACACGCGTGGAGTCCAGCTTGGACTTGCGGGACCGACGACTCGTCAGTCTAAAGTTGACCACAGCTCTTTACCAGAACCAAGGCGGACGTCTTAAGGTAAAGGAGCAGCTGTTTGCTTGCTGGAGGTGTGATGATATCTTAGCTGGACGCGTACGGAAGAGTGTCATCTGGTTTCATAAATGCAAGATAAACTTCCTCTCTTAACCTCCCAATTCTTCTTAAATCTTTCCTCCTATTCTTTCCCCTCTCAATCTAAGCTGGAAACTATTTTAAGTTTAAAGAGCCCTCAGACTAAATATGTTTACATCCAATATTGAAGTCTGTTGTGTTGAATTTAAGTGTGCTGACGTTTTAAATTGAAAGAAAGTGAAATCATGTCAATCAAGTGTAATGGTGTTAATTTAGTTGATTTATTTTAAATAAATGGTAGTGTCGACTGGCATACCAAACTAAGTTAATGTCCATTGTCACTTAATGGCTCTGTTTATTTATCCATCATAAAGATCACAGAAATATTGGGTAAACTGAAAAAGAACAGAATCCGTGAATTTACTATTCAATCTGAATAAGTAGATTAATTAAGGATAAAGAGGTCAGTATTAATATTGACCTCCTCATAATCCTTTACACAACCAATCAGGGAGAGTTCACAGCTATGTGAGGAGACGTTGGAAAACGTAAACCAGAACCTTGCTTGAAGGTATCGTACTGGTTCCCACAAGAATCCGTGCATCTGAATAAGTAGATTAATTAAGGATAAAGAGGTCAGTATTAATATTGACCTCCTCATAATTCTTACAATACATACATACATACATACATACATACATACATACATACATACATACATACATACATACATACATACATACATACATACATACATACATACATACATACATACATACATACATACATACATACATCTTTCCATCCATACATCCATCTATCCATCCAAAGTCAGACAGATTGTGTACAATCCATCATCCATCCATCCATCCATCCACCCATCCTTCCATCCATCCATCCATCCATCCTTCCATCCATCCATCCATCCATCCATCCACAGTCAGACAGATTGTGTACAATCCATCCATCCAGCCACAATCAGATTGTGTACAATCCATCCATCCATCCATCCCTCAACCCATCCTTCCATCCATACATACATCCATCCATCCATCAATCCATCATTCACAATACCAGCCATCCACCCATTCATACGCACATTCATACACCGGTAGTGGTAGCCTGCCATGCAAGGCGCCATCCAGACCTACCGGGAGCAACTCAGGGTTAAGTGTCTTGCCCAGGGACACAACGGCACATGGTGAGCGGACGCAGGATTCGAACCTCCAACCTTCCGATCAGGGGTCGACTGCCATTACCACTGTGCCACAGCTGCCCTAAAATCCATCCATTCATCCATTCATCCACCCATCCTTCCATCCATCAATCCATCCACCCATCCATCCACCCATCCTTCCATCCATTCATCCATCCACTCATCCTTCCATCCATCCACCCATCCATCTACCCACCCATCCATCCATACATCCATCCACCCATCCACCCATCCATCCATCCATCCATCCATCCACCCATCCATCCATCCATCCATCCAACCACCCATCCATCCACCCATCCATCCATCCATCCATACATCCATAGTCAGACAGATAGTGTACAATCCATCCATCCATCCATTCATCCATCCATCCATCCATCATCCATCCACCCATCCTTCCATCCATCATCCATCCTTCCATCTATCCATCCATCCATCCATCCATCCATCCTTCCATCCTTCCATCCTTCCATCCTTCCATCCTTCCATCCATCCATCCATCCATCCATCATCCATCCATCCATTCATCCACAGTCAGACAGATTGTGAACAAATGGAGGACATTCAAGACCATTGTTACCCTCCTCAGGAGTGGTGGACCAACAAAGATCACTCCAAGAGCAAGGGGTGGAATAGTCGACAAGGCCACAAAGGACCCCAGGGTAACTTCTAGGCACCTGAAGGCCTCTCTCACATTGACTAATGTTAATGTTCGTGAGTCCACCATCAGAACAGTGAACAACAATGGTGTGCATGGCAGGGTTTTAAGGAGGAAACCACTGCTCGCCCAAAAGAACATGCTGCTCAACTAGTTTGCTAAAGATCACATGGACAAGTCAGAAGACTGTTGGAAGAATGTTTTGTGGACGTCTGATGAGGTTTAAATGAAAACTGTTATGTTTGGAGAAGGAAAACGCTGCATTCCTGCATAAGAACCTGAACCCATTTGTGAAACATGGTGGTGGTAGTGTCATGGTTTGGGTCTGTTTTGCTGCTTCTGGGCCAGGACGGCTTGCCATCATTGATGGAACAATGAATTCTAAATCATATCAGATAGTTCTCAAGGAAAATGTCTGAACATCTGTCCACGGACTGAATCTGAAGAGGAGGTGGGTCGTGCAGAAAGACAACGACCGTCGGCACACAAGTGCTTCTACCAAAGAATGTTCAAGAAGAATAACGTTCATGTTTTGGAATGACCAAGTCAAAGTCCTGACCTTAAGCCAATCCAGATGTTGTGGAAGGACCTGAAGCAGCAGCTAATGTGAGGAAACCACCAACATCCAGAGTTGAAGCTGTTCTGTATGGAGGAATTGGCTAAAATTCCTCCAAGTTGCAGGACTGATCAACAATTACCAGCATAAATGTTTAATTGTAGTT
>JBBPBX010066807.1:4429-19573 GCA_038048925.1 Garcialebias charrua
AATTAAACGCACGTCGCGTTAGCGTCACTACCGTGAACGTGTCACGTCACAATAACAGCGTGACTAACGCTGTAATTTAACATGCGTTAATAGGGTAGAGGGGTTTTAATGTTTCCAACGTCATTTTTCTGCTAATTCTGCTCTTTTTTTTTTTTTTTTTACCTCTGAGCAGTGAGCAGACGGACGAACTGCGTCGTTACGTCATCACGTCATCACGTTGCAGCCTCGTTACGTCATCACGTTGACTGCAGTTTTATGTAGGTATAAGAATACTGTTGTTGGAATACTGAATAATACAGAATACTGTTTCAATAATCATTTTGTTGCTTCTAGTTCTTTATTTGATACAGTTACAAACGGAAAATCGGCCACTTTATCTAATAATCAAACTTCAACAAATCAAATCCCTCCTACAAGCCAACCATCTGTTAATCACACCTTCTCTTTTTCTCCATTCTCAGTCAGTGAGGTAAATAAACTGTTAAATGATCTTGATCCTAAAAAATCTGCAGGTCCAGATGAACTTCCACCTTATTTCTTAAGGCTGGCTGCTCATATCATCACAGTCCCTGTGACCCACATCTTTAATCTGTCCATAAGCCAAAACACCATTCCGGATGCTTGGAAAACAGCCTTTGTTCTTCCTTTGCTGAAGGGAGGTGACCCCACCTCATTGAACAATTATCGACCGATCTCTAAACTCTGCATCTTAGCCAAGGTTCAAGAAAAACTGATAAACTCTCAGATCAAAAACTATCTGGACTCATTTAACATCTTACCTCTCCATCAATCTGGTTTCAGGAAAAAACACAGCACAACAACTGCTTCTCTGAAGGTTCTGAATGATGTTGTTGAAGCATTGGATGCTAAGGACTATTGTGCTGCACTTTTCTTAGACCTGTCTAAAGCTTTTGACACTGTGGATCATAACATCCTGTGTCATAAGCTCTCAGAAATCGGTTTCTCTGATCACACCATCGGTTGGTTTTCTAACTATCTTTCCAATCGGAGGCAATGTGTTCAACATAACGGTGCTTCTTCCAGCTATTTAACAGTTAAAAATGGTGTACCACAAGGCTCAGTTTTAGGACCAACTCTCTTTACAATCTACATAGCTAATGTAGGTCACTGCATCCCTGATGCATCCTTACATTTCTATGCTGATGATACAGTTGTTTATTGCCGAGCTAAAACAGTAGCTAAGGCTTTCCAGTTACTGCAATCCGCTTTTGACATCATCCAGTCAGATCTGTTCCGTCTCAAACTTGTCCTAAATGCTGATAAAACAAAAGGGATGTTTTTTTCAAATAGGAAGGCGGTTCCAGCAGATCCTCCTCTGATTTTTTCTTCAAATGGTGTCCCTATTGAGTTTGTTGATTCCTATAAATATCTGGGTATCCTGATCGATTCACATCTCTCTTTTAAACTCCACGTGGAAAACCTAGTGAAGAAATTGAAAGTTAAACTGGGTTTCTTTTTCAGAAACAGATCCTGTCTAACACTGAATGTTAGGAAACGCCTTGTATCCGTGACTTTCCTTCCCTCCATTGATTACGGTGACATTCTCTACATGAATGCTCCTACAAGCACCCTGCGGATGTTGGATGTGGTCTATCATGGTGCACTAAGATTCATAACTGGTTGTGATTATCGTACCCACCACTGCACCCTGTATTCACTGGTTAATTGGACATCATTAACCTCACGCAGACTCTTCCACTGGTACATTTTCATCTTTAAATCACTTCTTGGTCTGCTGCCCTCATACATCTCCTCCTACATGTCTTTGCGTGAGTGCAGCTACAGCGTGCGCTCTCAGGACATGATTACCTGCAGTGTTCCGTCAGTGAGGACTGAACTTGGAAAAAGGGCCTTCTCCTACTCTGCTCCTGCTTCATGGAATATCTTACAAAAAGATCTGAAGCTCTCGACCTTGACTTCTCTAAATGGTTTTCAGAATCTGTTGGAATCCTGGCAAAAACCAATGCAGATTTGTTCCTGTCTTTGATTTTATACGTCTACCTTATAATGTTTTGCTAGTTTTTTGATACTTTGTTAAAAAAAAAAAGAAAAAAAAATAAAATATTTTGTTTTTTTCTCTCTTTTTGTTTTCTATTGTTTATTGTTTGTTTGTTTATTGTTTAATGAAATTCTATCACTGCTGTTCATTGTTCTTTAGTTTTAGCAGGTCGCTTTCGTAAATGAGCCCATGAGGTTCAAAAGATTTACCTGACTAAATAAAGGTTGAATGAATGAATGAATAAGTGTATTGTATAAACTTGAGAATTGTTTTTTAACTTTTTCATATTTTTACATGTACAGGTTTTCAGCTAGTCCAAGAGGTCATTTGGTATTTGGTGAGTCAAACATCCCGCCTTCCTGAAAACAGACAGATGGATTCTTTACTGACTGAGGTCCACGCTTTATCCATCCATCCATGCATTCATCCATCCATCAAACATCCATCCATCAAACATCCATCCATCCATCATCCATCAAACATCCTACCTTCCTAAACCCAGACATATGGATTCTTTACTGACTGAGGTCCAAGCTTTATCCATCCATCCATCTATCAAACATCCATCCATCCATCAAACATCCATCCATCCATCCATCAAACATCCATCCATCCATCAAACATATATCCATCCATCAAACATCCATCCATCCATCAAACATCCTGCCTTACTGAACCCAGACAGATGGATTATTTACTGACTGAGGTCCACGCTTTATCCATCCATACATCCATCCATCCATCAAACATCCACACATCCATCCATCCATCCATCCATCAAACATCATCCATCCATCATCAAACATCCTGCCTTCCTGAACCCAGACATATGGATTCTTTACTGACTGAGGTCCACGCTTTATCCATCCATCCATGCATTCATCCATCCATCAAACATCCATCCATCAAACATCCATCCATCCATCATCCATCAAACATCCTACCTTCCTAAACCCAGACATATGGATTCTTTACTGACTGAGGTCCAAGCTTTATCCATCCATCCATCTATCAAACATCCATCCATCCATCAAACATCCATCCATCCATCCATCAAACATCCATCCATCCATCAAACATATATCCATCCATCAAACATCCATCCATCCATCAAACATCCTGCCTTACTGAACCCAGACAGATGGATTATTTACTGACTGAGGTCCACGCTTTATCCATCCATACATCCATCCATCCATCAAACATCCACACATCCATCCATCCATCCATCCATCAAACATCATCCATCCATCATCAAACATCCTGCCTTCCTGAACCCAGACATATGGATTCTTTACTGACTGAGGTCCACACTTTATCCATCCATCCATCAAACATCCATCCATCCATCCATCCATCAAACATCCATCCATCATTCATCCATCAAACATCCATCCATCATTCATCCATCAAACATCCATCCATCTATCTATCCATCCATCTATCAAACATCCGGCCTTCTTGAAACCAGACAGATGGATTCTTTACTGACTGAGGTCCACGCTTTATCCATCCATACATACATCCATCTATCAAACATCCATCCATCCATCCATCCATCAAACATCCATCCATCCATCCATCAAACATCCATCCATCATCCATCCATCAAACATCCTGGCTTCCTGAACCTAGACAGATGGATTCTTTACTGACTGAGGTCCACGCTTTATCCATCCATCCATCCATCAAACATCCATCCATCCATCCATCCATCAAACATCCATCTATCCATCCATCAAACATCCTGCCTTACTGAACCCAGACAGATGGATTCTTTACTGACTGATGTCCACGCTTTATCCATCCATCCATCAAACATCCACACATCATCCATCAAACATCCATCCAAACATCCACACATCATCCATCAAACATCCATCCATCAAACATCCATCCATCATCCATCCATCAAACATCCATCCATCTATCCATCCATCTATCAAACATCCTGTCTTCCTGAACCCAGACAGATGGATTCTTTACTGACTGAGGTTCATGCTTTATCCATCCATACATACATCCATCCATCCATCTATCAAACATCCATCCATCCATCAAACATCCAGCCTTGCTGAACCCAGACGGATAGATTCTTTACTGACTGAGGTCCACGCTTTATCCATCCATCCATGCATCCATCCATCCATCCATCCATCCATCCATCCATGCATCCATCTATCAAACATCATCCATCCATCCATCAAACATCCTGCCTTCTTGAAAACAGACATATGGATTCTTTACTGACTGAGGTCCACGCTTTATCCATCCATCCATGCATCCATCCATCCATAAAACATCCATACATCCATCCATCCATCAAACATCCTGCCTTCCTGAACCAGACAGATGGATTCTTTACTGACTGAGGTCCACGCTTTATCCATACATCCACCCATCCATCCATCAAACATCCATCTATCCATCATCAAACATCCATCCATCAAACATCCTGCCTTGCTGAACCCAGACAGATGGATTCTTTACTGACTGAGGTCCACGCTTTATCCAACCATCCATGCATCCATCCATCTATCAAACATCTATCCATCAAACATCCATCATCCATCAAACATCCTGCCTTCCTTAACCCAGACATATGGATTCTTTACTGACTGAGGTCCACGCTTTATCCATCCATCTATCAAACATCCATCCATCCATCAAACATCCATCTATCAAACATCCATACATCCATCATCCATCCATCAAACATCCATACATCTATCCATCAAACATCCTACCTTCCTGAACCCAGACAGATGGATTTACTGACTGAGGTCCACACTTTATCCATCCATCCATCCATCCATCAAACATCCATCCATCCATACATCCATGCATCAAACATCCATCCATCCATCTATCCATCAAACATCTCAAACATCCATCAAACATCCATCCATCCATCCATCAAACATCTATCCATCCATCAAACATCCATCCATCCATCAAACATCCTGCCTTGCTGAACCCAGACAGATGGATTCTTTACTGACTGAGGTCCATGCTTTATCCATCCATTCATCCATCCATCCATCAAACATCCACACATCCATCCATCCATCCATGCATCCATCCATCAAACATCATCCATCCATCATCAAACATCCTGCCTTCCTGAACCCAGACATATGGATTCTTTATTGACTGAGGTCCACACTTTATCCATCCATCCATCAAACATCCATCCATCCATCCATCAAACATCCATCCATCATTCATCTATCAAACATCCATCCATCTATCTATCCATCCATCTATCAAACATCCGGCCTTCTTGAAACCAGACAGATGGATTCTTTACTGACTGAGGTCCACGCTTTATCCATCCATACATACATCCATCTATCAAACATCCATCCATACATCCATCCATCCATCAAACATCCAGCCTTGCTGAACGCAGACAGATGGAGTCTTTACTGACTGATGTCCACCTTTTATCCATCCATGCATGCATCCATCCATCCATCCATCAAACATCCATCCATCCATCCATGTATCCATCCATCAAATATCATCCATCTATCCATCAAACATCTTGCTTTCTTAAAAACATGATAAACTGAAATTGTGTGTGTGTTTGTGTGTGTGACTGTTTTGTGGTTTCTAAGGACAGTGTTTTGTCAGGACAGTAATGAACTGTAATCTGCTTGTCTGTTTATAGCATATGACAATGTCCATAAAAACCACAAAACAGTCACACACACAAACGCACACAATTTCAGTTGAACATGTTATATTTACATGTATAAGTCTATCTGTACAGTATATGTATATGCATATACAGTATACATGTATATGCATATATGTATATACACTGTATATGAATATGCATATATGATATGCTTATATACATGTATATATGTATATTTGTGTGTATGTATATGACATAGATATCAATTTTATAAATAATGCAGGGATTGTTATGTATGACTTCAATATTATTAGTCACAGTTTTTAAATTTATAGTTTTCTTTCATTCAGCTAATTTTAATTTCATCTTAGTCCACCCATCATGAGAGGAGTTTTGTAAATACTATGTCCATCCATCTTTCCTTTATGTGAGATGGATACTTTGGCCAAAAACAATCATGTAATGTTTATTGGTTTACATGTGACAGCAGCTATCATCAAAATGTAGAATTTCCTCTAAATATAAGTATAAATGATCTGTTCCAGATGACGTGAACACGTCCAGAGTCAGGAGATCGCAGGTAGCCAGAAGAGCGATCAACTTCCATTAAACACGAGTACCAAGGTACATTTTAGTTCTTGTGTTCCTAAACAGATATACTTGCTACGTGTGGATTCATCAACCTTATTGTTCAATTGTGTGTGTATGGGAGTGTATTGTGGTTTTTTTATGGACAGTTGTTTGTTAGGACAGTCATACGCTAGCCTGGTTAAAACCAAACCCTGTCCTTCACTTTGCTTCGTACTAGGGTCTGGCATTCCTCCCATTGAAAACGATTTCTCCGGTCTATTTTTGACCGGACCAATCAGAGAACAGAAGGCGTAGTTTTGTTAGCTTAGCCTGGCAAGGTCCAGGCTATTCAGATAAAAAGCTCAGAAACCACTTGGTGGATATTTTTTCTGCTACCAGTGTGTAATTATATGGCTCTAATTTACTGACTGTTGGCCTTGATGAAACATTTGAGATAAAATTCGATTTTTTATCATTTATTTTCGTAGCGCACCCTGAGGCTGTTTGGAAAATGTGAAACCGAAACTATTTAAATCCAGCAGATTTGACCATTTCGTGAATTGATTTAGGAACTGTTAAGCTCAGAAACACTTCTGATAAAACGTCAGCTAAGAAATATAGTTTTTCTCAGGAAAGAAATAATAGTTTTTTACCTTGTTTTCTGGAAAATTCCTTCGTGGTGGCAGCCATTTTAACTGACGACGTCAGTCGACGTCGTTCAAAACTCCGCCTTCTGTTCTCTGATTGGTCTGTTAATCTGCCAATCCGCCTTCTGTTCTCTGATTGGTCCGGTCAAAAATCGACCGGAGGAATCGTTGTCTATGGGACAAATCCCAGACCCAGCAGTGAAGGGAAATAGAATTGAGCGGAGCTGTGCAGGTATGGCGAGGGCCAGGCTAGTCATACGCTATAAACAATCAGACAATCAATCAGATGGCAGTTCATTACAGTCCTGATAAAACACTGTCCTTAAAAACCATAAAACAGTCACACACACAAACACACAATTTCAGTTGAACATGTTATATTTACATGTCTATGTCCATCTGGACAGTCAGAGAGACATTCAGCAGGTAGACAGTCAGAGAGACATTCAGCAGGTAGACAGTCAGAGAGACACTCAGCAGGAGGACAGTCAGAGAGACACTCAGCAGGTGGACAGTCAGAGAGACATTCAGCAGGTAGACAGTCAAAGAGACACTCAGCAGGAGGACAGTCAGAGAGACATTCAGCAGGTGAACAGTCAGAGAGACATTCAGCAGGTGGACAGTTAGAGAGACACTCAGCAGGTGGACAGTCAGAGAGACACTCAGCAGGTAGACAGTCAGAGAGACACTCAACAGGTGGACAGTCAGAGAGACATTCAGCAGGTAGACGGTCAGAGAGACATTCAGCAGGTAGACAGTCAGAGAGACACTCAGCAGGAGGACAGTCAGAGAGACACTCAGCAGGTGGACAGTCAGAGAGACATTCAGCAGGTAGACAGTCAGAGAGACACTCAGCAGGAGGACAGTCAGAGAGACATTCAGCAGGTGGACAGTCAGAGAGACACTCAGCAGGTGGACAGTCAGAGAGACATTCAGCAGGAGGACAGTCAGAGAGACATTCAGTAGGTGGACAGTCAGAGAGACACTCAGCAGGTGGACAGTTAGAGAGACATTCAGCAGGTGGACAGTCAGAGAGACATTCAGCAGGTGAACAGTCAGAGAGATACTCAGCAGGAGGACAGTCAGAGAGACACTCAGCAGGAGGACAGTCAGAGAGACACTCAGCAGGTGGACAGTCAGAGAGACATTCAGCAGGTGGACAGTCAGAGAGACACTCGGCAGGAGGACAGTCAGAGAGACACTCAGCAGGTGGACAGTCAGAGAGACAGTGGTTTGGACATGTCCAGAGGAGGGACAGTGGTTTGGACATGTCCAGAGGAGGGACAATGGTTTGGACATGTCCAGAGGAGGGACAGTGGGTATATTAGTAGAAGGATGTTAGACATGAAGCTGCAGGAAAAAGACAAAGAGGAGATATATGGATGCAGTTAGCGAGGACATGAAGGTAGTTGGAGTGAGGACAGAGGATTCAGAGGACAGAGTGAGGTGGAGGAGGATGACTCGCTGTGGCGACCCCTGAAAAGGGAAAAGCCGAAAGAAGAAGAAGCGTTAACATTTAACTTGACCACTGCAGCGTGACAAGCTGTGAACGCTGTATTGTAACATAAAGAGAGGTTTTAATGTTTTCACCGTGATTTTTGTGCTAAATTTGCTCTTATGTTTCATTTTTCACCTCAAAGCGGAGTGAGCAGACAGCCCCTACCCTTCCCCAAAGAGCGTCGTTACGTCATCACGGTCAAACTGCAGTGATGCAGGTAAGATGAAAATAGAAGTGACGTGCATTTGGTGAAAACTGAGAATTGTTTTGTAACTTTTTCATATTTTTACATGTTTTCAGCTAGTCCTGCAACTTTTATCAGAATCACAGTCAGAATATTGTCATTTGCACCACATGTGGTACATGTGATGAAACGAGATTATGTACACATGGTCCCAGTTACATCCAACAACAAAATGTAAGAGAAAAACAGTAATAATATCTAGGATATAACTAAGAAAAACATCAACTAGAAATACACTAATCACTAATGTAATAGAAAAACATCATTATAAACAGCAGCACGAACCTGAGTCTGTATGAGCAGATGGTCACAAATGAACACACAACAACAAGAAAACAGATCAGCATCAACATGATGTGATATTTTGCAGTATTTATTCTTATTATTTATTTATTCATGAGTCTAACAGCCTCAGGGTAGAAGCTGTTCCTCTGTCTAATGGTTCTACATTTCATGCTCCTTAACCTCCGTCCTGAGAGGAGCGGGGCAAAGACTGTGTGTGCTGGGTGAGTGGGGTCTTTCATGATGCAGGTGGCCCTCTCCCTGCATCTGGAGGTGTAGATGTCTGTGATGGTGGGGAGACTGACTCCAACATCTTCTGTGCAGCCTTCACCACTCTCTGCAGAGCCTTTCTTTCTGCAGCTGTGCAGCCTCCATGCCACACGTTGATGCTGGAGCACAGGATGCTCTCCATTGCACACATGTAGAAGGAGGTGAGGACTGACAACACCATCGCCCATGATCGGGTCATCAGAGACTCTACTTCCTCAGACGGCTGAGAAGATCTGGTCTGGGAAGCTCAGTCCTCACCTCCTTCTACAGGTGTGCAGTGGAGAGCATCCTGTGCTCCAGCATCAACGTGTGGCATGGAGGCTGCACAGCTGCAGAAAAAAAGCTCTGCAGAGAGTGGTGAAGGCTGCACAGAGGTCTGTTGGAGTCAGTCTCCCCACCATCACAGACATCTACACCTCCAGATGCAAGAAGAGGGCCACCTGCATCATGAAGGACCACACTCATCCAGCGCATACACAATCTTTGCCCTGTTCCCCTCAGGAAGTAGGTTGAGCATCAAATGTTGAACCACTTGAGGAACAGCTGCTACCCTGAGGCTGTTAGACTCATGAATAATACATGATAAGAATAATCACTGCAAAATATCACATCATGCTGATCTGTTTTCCTGTTGCTGTTCATTTGTGACCATCTGCTCATACGGACTCATGCTCGTGCTGCTGCTTGTATTGATGTTTTTCTATTACGGTACATTGGTGCTTAGTGTATTTTTAGCTGATGTTTTTCTTAGATCATATCTTAGATGTTACTACTGTTCTTCTCTTACATTTTTTTGTTGTTGGATGTTACTGGGACCCGGTGTAAATAATCTCGTTTCATCACATGTACCACATGCGGTGGTAGAGGTTTTAATGTTTTCAATGTCATTTCTGTGCAAAATATGCTCATATTTTTCTTTTTTTAACCTCAAAGCAGTGAGCAGACAGACGAACAGCGTCATTACATCATCACGTTGCAGTGTCGTTACACCATCACGTAGTCTGCAGTGTCAAGTAGGTATCAGAATACTGTATAAGTGACGTGCAATTGGTGAAAACTTAGAATTGTTTTGTAACTTTTTTATATTTGTAGCCGAACGGGTATGGGTAAAAAAATACTTTAGGCAACTTTTAGTTTAAAAAAAATAATCTATTTAAAAAAATGAATTTGGTTAAAAACTTTATTAAAAGTTACCCTTTAGGCACTTTAGACCCGTTGCAGAAGATGAGGCAGGAGACACTTCACACAAACACCAATAAATTGCACAATTTGTTTAATAAAAAATCCTAAATTTAAAATACACAGTTAAAAAGGCAGTAATAACTCCTGGCAACAATGAAAGTGCAATTCGATAAAGACAGTAGTACACCACGGCAGAATTAATACCACCGCCTGGGAGATGTCCAATTAATCAAGCCACAGCTGTCCAAAGAGTTCGTCCTGGGAGAACCGTTGCGTTGCAGCAGACACCATCCACGCCGGCACCAAGACGATTAGTCCGGGCTGAACCCCAGTCCGGGCTGAACCCCAGTCGGCCCTGATCAGCCAGACAGGACGGGTGATGCAGCCAGCCTTAAGCTGACCAGAACAGTGGGCATCAAATCAGCAGCCAGGACAGCAAGACGACAGCCAGTGGACAGCTCGAACAGCAGGTGAACAAAACGGTGAAGGACAAACAGCAGCAGCTAATAAACAAAGATTAGAATTAAAAGCTGAACATAAAACAGAAAGACGAACTAGCGCTTTACTCACCACGAGCTCCACCTCAACAGTAGAGGGAAGCAGGAGGCTTGTACATTTGGTCGTGGAACAGTAGATCACGGCGACCTTAAAGCGCACATTCAGTTACGCTGGCGCGACCCAGCCAGCAGACGCCAGGGTCTGAACCGGAAGGCGGATGACGTGAAGTCAACCACTGAAGCCTGGCCCTTTTTATACCGGAAGCCAGCCTTGGACCCAATCACATCCCGCACTCATGTGGTGCGTTCAATGTCCGTAGGGACATCCTGCCACATATTTTTACATGTTTTCAGCTAGTCCAAGAGGTGTACAACTTTAATCAGAGTCTAATCATCTTTATTGTCATTTGCACCGCATGTGGTACATGTGATGAAACAAGATTATGTACACAAGGTCCCAGTTACATCCAACAACAAAATGTGAGAGAAAAACAGCAATAACATGTAGGATATAACTAAGAAAAACATCAACTAGAAATACACTAAGCCCTAATATAATAGGAAAACATAATTACAAACAGCAGCACGGACATGAGTCTGTATGAGCAGATGGTCACAAATGAACACAGAAACAAAAAAACAGATCAGCATGTTGTGATGTTTTGCAGTAATTACTGTTTTCTAATTGTTTATTTATTCATGAGTCTAACAGCCTCAGGGTAGAAGCTGTTCCTCAGTCTAGTGGTTCTACATTTGATGCTCCTCAACCTCCTTCCTGAGGGGAGTGGGGCAAAGAGTTTGTGTGCTGGGTGAGTGGGGTCTTTCATGATACAGGTGGCTCTCTTCCTGCATCTGGAGGTGTAAATGTCTGTGATGGTGGGGAGACTGACTCCAACATCTTCTGTGCAGCCTTCACCACTCTCTGCAGAGCTTTTCTTTCTGCAGCTGTGCAGCCTCCATGCCACACGTTGATGCCGGAGCACAGGATGCTCTCAACGGCACACGTGTAGAAGGAGGTGAAGACAGACAACACCACCGCCCTGATCAAAAAAAGGTAATCAGAGACTCTACTTCCTCAGACGGCTGAGAAGAGCTGGTCTGGGAAGCTCAGTCCTCACCTCCTTCTACAGGTGTGCGATGGAGAGCATCCTGTGCTCACACGTTGATGCTGTAGCACAGGATGCTCTCCACTGCACACCTGTAGAAGGAGATGAGGACTGGGCTACTCAGACCAGCTCGTCTCAGCCGCCTGAGGTAGTAGAGTCTCTGATGAACTTTGTTGATCAGGCTGGTTGTGTTGTTGGTCCAGCTGAGGCTATAATTCAAGTGCACACCCAAGTACTTGTAGCTGGAGACCAGTGGTGGAGAAAGTACTCAAACACTGTTTATAAGTAAAAGTACAAATAAACAGACAAAAATGTACTCTAGTAAAAGTAGATGTACCATTATATTGTGTTTACTTAAGTAAAAGTAAATAAGTACTTGCTTTTAAAAATGCTTAAAGTATTAAAGTAAAAGTACTTGCTGAATGTATTGCCTAATGCAATGGTCTACAGTATCATTAAGTGTGTGTACTGTACGCATATTTTCTGTAATACATTAATAGTGTTTTTCCATTTTAAAGAACAATGCTGCAGATAACACATGTTTTTATTGTGTTTACTCTGTGACACAGTTCACACTTGGACTTGTGATTCTGTGTGTCAGAATTTCAGGGATGACATGCAGAGTTAAATGTCATTAAGCAAAATAAGAGAGGAATTATTTTACCTTTGAAAGTTTTTATTTAACACAAAGCAGAACCAATGTGTCATTTTAACTGCAGTAAACATGTTTAAATTAAAGTTATCTGTCTGAAAAAAAGGAGCATTATGCCAGGTTTCCACCAAACGCTTTTCGCGCCACCGAAGCAGCCACTTTACATTGAAAGTCTATGTGGCCGGGCATGTTGGATGCGGCGCATCTACAGCAGTTCAAGCAGCGCGGCAGTGAGTGGCAGCTTTTTTCCGCTCCCACGTCACCTCCGAGCAGCGACTGTCGAAGCTCGATTTGTCCTGCTTCTGCTGCTCGCAGCTTAGCAGCAACCAATCGGGATAGACTCTGCCATGTGATCACGCAACAACGACAGGACTTTTTTTTGGACTTTTCAAACTTACCCATCGAGCCTCCATGAAGAAAACAGCCTCCGGTAAGAAACTTGGCATTTTTACAGTTGCCGCTGTCCGCTCGAGCGTACGGTCACCCCAAACATAAAAAAATGTTTTAATCTCAACAAAGACTTTAGGAGCTGCAGTTTGGCTCATAAAAAATCCACTCAAGTAGTAACGAGGCTCATGTACAGCTGATTTTTTATCTGCCCGGTGTAGAAGAAACAAACGGAAAAGGAGCCAGCCGCTGCTCCCACTGCGTGTCTGCAGACATGTTCGATGAGAACAGACATCTGTTGACAAGCAGCCAACACAGTGCGGTAGGAGATTTTTTGCAGCGCGAAAAGCGTCTGGTGGAAACCCGGCATTAGACCTGACAAAGGAACAGACACTGATCATTTCACCTCCAGTTTGTCATCAACTCTAGTTAAAATATTGTCCAGTCAACCATGGATCAAAAGTGAACAATATTTTAAATTCCTGACACCATTTTCAAAACTTGGATCTGAGTGTCGAGACATTTCTTGTCTCCTAACATCCCATGAACTGATACATTTTAATATTGATACAAGAATTTATTGTTCAAGTTCAGAAGAAGTTGGTTTTCACAGTTTTTTGAGTCCAGTCTGGTTTTTTAGGGAGATGTCCTGCTGTACTGAACAGTCTTTCAATAATCTTTCAATAATCTTTCAATAAGGCCATGGGTGGTGTGTATCTTCTGGCTGAATCTTTGTGGTGGAATCCATTTTGAGTGTGTTAGTGGTGCTGTGGGTGCTCCCAGTTCAGTGACGTTTATACTAGAATATACGTCATTAGTCCAGTTCTTCTTGAAGGCAGGTCTAATGTTACCTGTCCACTTGCAGTGATTCAAATTGATTCAAATTGTTTCAAATTCAAATTCAACTCAAATTGTGTGTGTTTGTGTGTGTGACTGTTTTGTGGTTTCTAAGGACAGTGTTTTGTCAGGACAGTAATGAGCTGTTATCTGATTGTCTGATTATAGCGTATTGCTGTCCTAACAAACCACTGTCCATTAAAACCACAAAACAGTCACACACACAAACACACACAATTTTAGTAGAACATGTTATATTTACATGTAAATGTCTATCTGATATGCATATATACATTTATATGCATATATGTATATACACTGTACAGTACATGAATATGCATTTATGATATGCTTATATACATGTATATATGTATATTTGTGTGTATGTATATGACATAGATATCAATTATATAAATAATGCAGGGATTGTTAAGTATGACTTCAATATTATTAGTCACAGTTTTTTAATTTATAGTTTTCTTTCATTCAGCTAATTTTAATTTCATCTTAGTCCACCTATCATGAGAGGAGTTTTGTAAATACTCTGTCCATTTATCTTTCCTTTATGTGAGATGGATACTTGGGCCAAAAACAAACAATCATGTAATGTTTATTGGTTTACATGTGACAGCAGCTATCATCAAAATGTAGAATTTCCTCTAAATATAAGTATAAATGATCTCTTACAGATGTCATGTGAACACGTCCAGAGTCAGGAGATCGCAGGTAGCCAGAAGCACGATCAACTTCCTTTAAACACGAATACCAAGGTACATTTTAGTTCTTGTGTTCCTAAACAGAATTACTTGCTACGTGTGGTTTCATCAACCTTAATGTTCAATTAGGTGTGTATAGGAGTGTACTATGGTTTTTATGGACAGTTGTTTGTTTGGACAGTCAGACGCTATAAACAATCAGACAATCAATCAGATAACAGCTCATTACTGTCCTGACAAAACATTGTCCTTAAAAACCACAAAACAGTCACACACACAAACACACACAACTTCAGTTGAACATGTTATATTTACATGTATATGTCTATCTGTACATTATATGTATATGCATATATATACATGTATATGTTTATGCATATATACATCTATATGTTTATGCATATGTACATATATGCATATTCTTGTATATATACATATATGCATTTACATGTTTAAATGCATTTGCATATACAGTACATGTATATATGCACTTACATATACATGTATATATGCACTTACATATACATGTATATATGCACTTATATATACATGTAATAGGCATGTAAATATAACATGTTCAACTCAAATTGTGT
>JBBPBX010066809.1:0-10588 GCA_038048925.1 Garcialebias charrua
TAGTGATGTGCGCCTCGACAGCTCAGCTGTGCGCACCCCCCTTTGGCTCAGGTCACTCTCTTCTAGAGGCCCTGAGAAGCACCCCAGGTGTCAGTGGACCCTCCGGCCTCGTTCAGGCTTAGCACTCTCAGGTGTAACGGATTCAAAGATCTGTAGATGGAAGCTGGACAAACAACTATTAGTCTCTCAAAATACATTATATGCGACATTACAACAACCCTTATCCCCTATCTACAGATGACCTCAGCCCTAACGGCCATTTTGTAAAGCCCCAAATCAATTAATTTTAGTCTGTGCACAGATTACAGCCAATTTTTCAAAAGTATACTAACATGTTGAGGCCTAAAGTATTTCTAACATTCCCTAGATTTGCATTGCTAAAATGTGTACCATTATCTGATCTAATTTTTACAGGAAACCCATGACCTGGAATGTAATAATTTATTAAAAAAATTTTTAGGACCGGTTTGTTGTCTTCTCTTTTAATTTTTAATTTTTATTTTTCAGCCCCTTGTCAGCCGGTGAGCGCGGCACACCAACCATAAATTTCTGAACCCTTTTACCGGTTCGAGCATGTCTGTACAACCAATTATTATCTCATGACCCGGTGTCATCACGGTCGAAAATTCCTAGTTCGCGCGACCTCCTCGTCTGTTGAGCCTCCCGCAATGAATGCACGGCGCAATGTTCTGATCAGAGAATCTAAATGTGTGTGTGTCACCAGCTGAAATCCTCTTCAGCTGGTGTGCTCCACACGCGCGAGTTGCTGCTCCTCAAAATCTTCTTCTCTTCCATCTTCTGGATGGTCCAGCCACACTGCTTTCTCTTCACTGAGGAGCCGCCCCTGTTGACAGCAAGCCACAGAGGCCTCCTCCCATCTCATGGCCCTCTCTTCTTCTGGAGTGACCATCACCATCTGACTCCAATTGATGTATCCCGATGCTCTTTTTGTTTCCAAATCAGCTTGACAGTTACATTCTTGATGTTTATTTATTGTCTGTGTGTTGGTTTTGTCAAAGCTGTGATACCATATCGCACGTCTGCTTCCTGTGTCTCCCTTTGCTGTCCAAGACCCTCTCTTGTCCACTGAACGAGCTTAGTTAGTGCTGCACCCAAGTTCACACAGAGCCCTGCCTCCGCCCTCTGCGCTGACTGTGTTCCTCTTTCTGCTTCAAACCTACCATCGCGTCAAAACACTGATCTGTCTGAAGCCCCTTACCCAACCAGCACTATCACTGCTCCGCTTTTGTGTCCACGGAAACCACTATTCTCACCGACCACCACGTGCTCCTTCTGTGTTTTTCATCCTGCAAATTTGTTCCCTCCTTGTCATCAACTTGTGCTCTCCTCATCTCTGAAAGCCTGTTCTTACTTAATTGATCTTATCTGCACTGATTAACGATCCAATTCCTGCGGCATAGCTATAATCCTAAATTTTAACGAATCTGTTGTGCACACCAGACTCCCAGAAACGCGTTCCCTCAAGGAGAACTGCCGTTATTTATCTAACCTTTAACACCCAATATGAATAATTGTGGTGACACCAATTTTACCTGTGAAAATATTCACAAACTCATTTTGCTGTGGCCCTCGGGATGAGAGCCTTGTTATTTTGTTTAAGAGCCCTCTGGAACCGGGAGGAGCAGGCAAACAGAGCTCCAAATCAGTATTAACCTAATAATTATGTGACCTGCGGCGGCCTGTTCTATGTGTCATCATTAAATAATGCACTTTACGTTTGGACCCTGAGACTGAGGCCCCAGTGTGACCCCACCGATTCAAATGGGAGGCCGACGCCTTCACGGGTTGCTGGAATGAGTGACTCCTGACAGCTGTTCCACATGCTCATGCTCTGGTCGTGTGAGCTTGTCCATTGTCCAGCTTAGGTCAGCTTCAGTGCCCCGCCACTTCTTTCTGGTGGCTTTCTCTGCAGGATGCCCCAAGTCCTGACTTCACTTGATTTCACGTTGTGTTTGCTGACTTTGACATCTGTTTGTGTCCTGGACTGTTCTTTTGTTCAGGTCGTTGCCTTGAACTATGGCTGAGGAAGTTCATGGACATTCTGGTGTTTGAATGACAGTTCTTTGGTTTTTCTCCCTTAAACTGTCCTTGTCTTGTGTCCATTCATGAGTGAGAGGTCTTGCTCTCGCTTTCTGGCAGCTGTCGCTCTCAGAGTCAAAATGAACCATGTAGACGTCAGCTTTATGCATTCAAATCCAATCGAGCCACCACTGTTACCCCAATCCCCTGGCAAACGCAAAAGTATCATGCATTTTGGTTGAATCCTAGCTCATGGCAAATTACAATTATGTGTTCTGTAAGAAAATAGGTCTGTCTGTCTGATGCTCCCCTTCCCGCACTGCGTGCTGTCATGCTGTAGGCTGAAAAAGAAATGCGAGTAATTTGTCTAATAATAACGCCAATAATATCACTATATGAAAACTCAACAGTGAAATCTTCTCGGCATTTGTCTCCCAGAGCACATCTCTTTGGATCTGGTCGGCACAACGTTTTTCCTTTCCCTAATCTAAAGTCAAAAGCAAAAAATTTTACAAAAAGTTCTGACCAGAAATTGAAAATGAATTTAACCTTGACCCAAGACTGTCTAATCCAATCTGACTGTCCAATCTACATGTCATTGTTGATTTTTTTTTAACTTTATTTACCCAACCGAGGTCTGTCTGCTTGTTTTGTATATAATGTATATAGAAATCTGTCATATCCTGTTGGTTTTGAAATGTCAACATCTGTTTACTGTGATTGTAGTTTTCTTTATTTTCCTTTGATAAGTGCAAATGCCTATTGCCAATGTGACGTGTGCTGCTGACCACTTGACCAGGTCACCCTTGTAAACTAGATCTCTGTCTCAACGGGCTCTACCTGGTTAAATAAAGGTGATTGATTAATTGATTGATTGTTGATTTTTCTCTAGAACTCTCGTGTTCATCTAATTGATGCTCTGAAACTTCTCAAAGTAAGCTTTTCGCTCTGTGGCTGATTTCTAGATAATTTTCACCTCACCTGCCTGATCGTCTCTCTGGTATTTCCACAACCTCTGAGTGGCCTTCCTGCACCTCTCTTCCAATATGAACCTTTTCATATCATTCCACATTTTTCTGGCTTTTTCCCTCCTTCAGTTTCTGCAATTTGCTTCAACCTCCTGTAGGTGGCGCTGTTTGACTGCTCTTCTTCCTGCCACCTGCTGCTCTGAATTTTCTTTAAATTGAACAGTTCTCTGTGTGGCCTAATTTCTGTCCAGTGTCCGCAATTAAGAACAATTCTTCTAGAAGGTCAATCTGTTCTAGCTGTTCATCATAATTATTAATTAACTGTTTATAGTCTGCGACCGTTTTACAATGAGCTATCTCCGTTCCAATTCCATAGAGCTTTTTGTTTCTTGTTTAAATCTGGTTAGGACTCAATTAGCTAAAATTCCTGTTGATCCGTCTGCTTTCTCATCAATTTTTGATGCAAGTTCGCTCAACTTGTTACCCCTCTCTGTTTTTATCGTTGGTAAAAGTCTGATATTTGCTCGGATCCTAAGCAATAGCTCAAAAATGTCTCCTTGTTCCTGCATTCGTTTACCTTGCATGTGCGCCATGATCGCCTTCACGCAACCTCATTCACCCAAAATGTTTATTCCCCATCCGTTCTCACATGCACTTGAGATCTCTTGTAAAAACACAGTAAAAAGTCTGAAACAATTCTGAGGTGAAAACCTCTGTGTTCAGGCTTATTTCTATGTTGATCAACAGCTCCCTCTGGCGGACAAAATTATGGCAGCACCATTCACCACTTGAAGAAAAAAGAAAACTTCACTTCACACTCACTTCACTCTCTCTGAGTCGACACAAACAATTAATGACAATCAAAAACACCGAAAATGGACATATATATATACAAAGACACCCCCCTTTGACATTAATTGACACGAACAGACAAAAGAAACAAGGACAAATAATTGGGAGCCCTTCCCCCCAAAATAATGATTCACATTAAAAAATTTAAAGAAATGCGACGCAAAGTATTATAAAACAAATTAAACACAGGCCCAAGTGTCAGCAATACGCTTCCGTACACAACCCTCTGCGGATGCTTTCAAGTGGCAGCAATACGCTTCCGTATACAACCCTCTGCGGTTGCTTTCAAGCGGCAGCAATACGCTTCCGTATTCAACCCTCTGCGGTTGCTTTCAAGCGGCAGCAATACGCTTCCGTATGCAACCCTCTGCGGTTGCTTCATCTCTTTTTTTCTTTACTACAGACCTCATTCGGTCACCGCCCCCAGTGCGATTCCACTGCACTGATCCGCAAGTTCAGCGCAAGGCACACTGGGAGCTGTAGTTTTCACATCAGCGTGAACTTCCGGCGACCCCTCCACGCCGCCAGACTTCGGCCACGTCCGATCTTTGAAACAAGCGGCAGTGGCTCAACTCCTCACGAGCGGACGCGAATCAAGTTGAACGACCTCTTCCAGCTACTCAAAGGATCGAACGCCCCGGAACCACTTCTCTAAACAAGACAGTGAAACAGGTCTCCGTGACTCCCACTAGTCACGCGGACGAACGGATCCGCCCCACGCAAACAAGCGGCCACAACCTGCCCCCACGGCCCAAATAGAAAACGTTTATCCCCCAAAAGTAAGTAATCAAAGCCTCAATGTTCGAGCACCTCGTGATTAAATGAAACCCGAACCACACACACAACGACACACACGAAGGAAAAACCACGAGCACGCGCCCCCCCTCTCACGAGCACGCGCCTCGGCCCGAAGCCGAGCTGCCGGGGCCGTCCCGCACACACACACACAAGCGTCTGTTCAAACTGAAACCTGTGTCGTCAGAACAAGCCAAATACGTATAATTAACTTTAACTCTAAGAACCATAATACATCACGAGACTGAACTCCTTATGTTTGCAGTTTAATTTGGGACTGTGGCCAAATAGTCGTTTCTGTTTAATACACGGTCGACTCACCTTATGTAGTCATGTCACAGAGCTCCAGTGCAATACATCTGAAGAGAGTCATCGTCGCACCCTCCAAATCAGAGAAAGAGAGAAGGCCAGACGTCCGGGGTCACCATGTTGAAGGGATTTCTCATGAGGTGTTCGAATGACCAGTCTCTCTTAGAAAAATGATGAAGATTTATTGACAGAAACACAGGTTTACAGGTTAACAGAGTTACAGCATGAATAAGCAATTCTTTGTGCACAGAGAATTGTGAGCATTTTGACAGACCTGTCCTCGGCGAGGTTCTTCAAAAAGTGCTGAAGATATCTGAGATGTTTTGGAGTATGAAGCTGCCGTTTGAGCTTCTCTGGTCTCTGATTGGCTCAGAGCACTGATAAGGCATCCTGGAGCCTTTCTGCTTGTCAGTTCTATGACCTTGTAGATTTATAGCTGTGGTGAGAAGTCTCTCGAAACTGTGTTCTTTGTTCTGCTTATCTGCTCAGTAAGAGAGTTTTAGAAATGTACCATTAGATGTGTCCTGTGTGTAATATTAATGTAAATTAATGTCCAAGTGTGTGGTTCATAAGTACTACTTATTTTAGTAGTATGATTCCTGTGTTTGTGTGTCTGTGTGTTCCGATCTCCTCAGAAGGCCAAGAGAAGCACA
Source organism: Garcialebias charrua (assembly GCA_038048925.1). Taxonomy (NCBI): domain Eukaryota; kingdom Metazoa; phylum Chordata; class Actinopteri; order Cyprinodontiformes; family Rivulidae; genus Garcialebias; species Garcialebias charrua. Next base: position 5,618 of record JBBPBX010066809.1, read on the forward strand.
AAGGGCAACTGCCCGCTTAGCATGTTATCTGCATCTGAACATCCCGTTCGTTAGATCTAAAAGTATGTCTTATAATGTTGTCTAATTGCATAAACATATGTAAAACAGTTGTGAATACCTTGATTATAAAGCACTTGTGTATTAATCATATACAGTAGTGTATTCGATTCAAATGAGATTAACATATAGAACTTCTAAACGTGTGTATTTTCCTTCAAGGCCTCTGGGTTCAACTGTCCCCCACTTACAATGCTGTTATTGCTAGTATCACTCAGCCCTCTGTGAATAGCAAACAACCATCAGGGTGCTGCTAACTATCCATTGTTAGGCTGATGGTCCGTGAGCAGCTGGTTTCAGCTGTCAGCAGCAAACTGGTTCATCCACTGTGAGAGGGTGCTACAGTATTTATAAGATTGAGATGAATACAGCATCTCAGACTGAGGAAGTCTTTTGGACAAAAGATAAAACGTTTCTACAATTTTTTTTGTTCTGTTTTGTTTTTTGAATGTCCAGAGGACCAGACTTAGCATTTTTAGATTTTTCTACCTGGATTATTGAGCATGCATCAGGGTCATCATCACACGCTTCTTAGCTGCAGGTGGATGTCCCTCAAGAGGAAAAAGACAGCTGCTTCCTCTGTCTCAGACTGGAAATAACACAAACAGGTAAAAAAATAAAAATAGTTAATAAGATTATCATTTTAAATTAAAAAGGTTAATTATTAATAAAAGAACAATACCTCTTCTTGTGGTTGGATCTCTCGGTCATCATCAGGGCAGGGATTTATTCAGCTCCAGGACTTGTTGACATCAGTTTTTTCATAAAGTGATTAACTTTTTGGCTGGTGTTGACATGATGATGGACGTGATGGAAGACGTTTTAGAGACGCTCAGTTAATTTAAAGCCTGCACAGCAACAACAACATTTCAGACGTAGATCCAGAGCTTTAAAATGTCCTACAGTTTGTGTTATTGACTGATCTGACCTACCTGAAGGCTGTTTTAATGCTGCTGCTGCTCTGTTAGCAGTGTTTACAAGCTGCTCCTCGTTCACGTTCGGATCACGTCGTTAAGTCCGTTCAAGTTAGACGTGTTGTCTGCTGCAGATCCAGTCTCCGTGAAACAAAGTCCACACACCGTTTTGGATGTGCGCTCGTGTTTTTAACAAGTCACAACGTTCCCAAACAAACAGGAGACCGCAGCGAGATGCTAAACCTAGCTTAATGCTAACGTGTGCTACAAGTCAAGACACCGGGCGGTCGCATAGACTGACGTCACTCCTGTCTTTTTTTTTATCGCTCCCCCCGAGACGCATTGGCGAAATAAAATTAAATTATTTACAGTACTACAGAAAATGACAAATAACTAAGTAACGCACAATAATTTGGAGAAAGTAACTTTAATCTGATTACTGTAGTTTGAAAAGCAACGCGTTAGATTACTAGTTACTGAAAAAAGTGGTCCGACCAGAGTAACGCGTTACTTTGTAACGCGTTGCTGACATCACTGCTAACGACATAGCACAACCGCTAACAAACAATGATGCTAAAAGATCAAATTTTAGCTCTAAACATCTCATAAAGTTAGTCGGTTGTAAATGTCCATACACTGATTACTTTCCGTAAGTTTGATAAAAATCTGTCCTGTGGTTCTTGACTTATTTTGCTAACAAACACAGCTAACAGTAGTTACCTCCACAGCAGGAGGCCGGGCAGCGACAGAGTGTATCCGACCAGAGGAGGTTGCCTTTGGACACATGAACTGGAAACGGTCGGTGGACTCTCTGGAAGTGTCAGAGCTCCAGAGCAGGAGGCCGGGCTGCAACAGAGTCAGTCCGACCAGAGGAGCCTGCCGTCGGACACACGAGATGGGAACGGTCGGTGTACCCTAGCAGCCGAAAGTGGTACTGCACCGTTTTTTGCCAAAATGAAAAACGGTCATATCTAAGCCATAAATTGGTCTAAAAATATGGGAAAAAATTCATAAACACGTCTCACCTCTCTATTAGTCGCAGGGCATGCAAATTAGGAAAAAAACTGTGACTTATAGTCCGGAAAATACGATAAGGAACTCTGGAGTCTTCACTCTACAGCACCACTTTAACTAACTAACAGTAACTCTGGAGTCTTTACTCTACAGCTGTACATTAACTAACTAACAGTAACTCTGGAGTCTTCACTTTACAACAGCACTTTAACTAAGTAACTCTGGAGTCTTCACTCTACAGCAGCACTTTAACTAACTAACAGAAACGCTGGAGTCTTCACTACAGCAGCACATTAACCAAGTAACTCTGGAGTCTTCACTCTACAGCAGCACTTTAACTAACTAACAGTAACTCTGGAGTCTTCACTCTACAGCAGTACATTAACTAACTAACAGTAACTCTGGAGTCTTCACTTTACAACAGCACTTTAACTAAGTAACTCTGGAGTCTTCACTCTACAGCAGCACTTTAACTAACTAACAGAAACGCTGGAGTCTTCACTACAGCAGCACATTAACCAAGTAACTCTGGAGTCTTCACTCTACAGCAGCACTTTAACTAACTAACAGTAACTCTGGAGTCTTCACTCTACAGCAGTACATTAACTAACTAACAGTAACTCTGGAGTCTTCACTTTACAACAGCACTTTAACTAAGTAACTCTGGAGTCTTCACTCTACAGCAGCACTTTAACAGAAACGCTGAAGTCTTCACTACAGCAGCACATTAACTAAGTAACTCTGGAGTCTTCACTCTACAGTAGCACATGAACTAACTAAAAGTAACTCAACAGTATAAAAACACAAATAACTGAAGAGAATGCACACATACTGACCCTAAGCCACACATAAAAAGTAATGATGGTTCAACACCATTGTCAGGCCAACACATAAATCAACAACAAGCACACCCAAAATGGTCGGCAGAAAGCCAGTACTGCACAGAAAACGTTGAAATTCAGCTACCGTTCTCAAAATAAGACAAGGCATGTATACGATATATAAGGAAATGTAATGTTGTACTCTTCATGCAGTCATGTATTCTACATAGCATCAGATACAGTACAAGAATTTAGATCAATTTGTTAAATACCGTCGGAAACAAACGGTCGACCGTCATTAATCATCGGGAAAAATCACTCCACAGTTAAGTACAACATTTTAAGCTAGCCCAATGTGCAGAAATGGAAATGAAAATATTTTCTGCCTCTGCTCTGTTTGTGCCGGGGGACTGGATCTTTGGGATGAACCAGTCTTTGCCGTAATGTATGTTGGGGTTTAAAAGCCACTGGGACGTTGTGTTTAGAAAATAAATGTCACAATGTCTCTGAAACTCCAGCAATATATGGAATGACCACTGGTCTGGGTCTGGGTTCCTTCTTTTCACCTGATGGCTGGCTAGAGTCCTGTTTGGGTTTCTTCTCTGCTTTCAAGAAGGCCCAGTTAGGATATCCACATTTCTCTAGAGCCTGTTTTGTGTGTGAGACCAGCGGTCACTCTTTCAGGGATGAAGATGTTCACATCCTTGATAGAGAGGAACAATGGTTTGAGAGAGGAGTAAAGGAGGCCACCTTTGTGAAAAGAAACCGTCCATCATGAAACAGGGGTGGAGGCCTCCTGGTTCAACTGTCCCCCTCTTATGCTACGTTCAGACGGAACGCTTTTTGAGCGGCCAAAAAGCGCGAAACGCCTCAAGCTGGACGCACGGGACGCATTGGTGTTCAGACCGGAACGAGAAGCAGCGGCGGCGGTGGCGGCTGGGTGTGGGAGGAGTTTACAATTCAAAATTTACCCGATATCCCGACTTCCTCACTGACACTCCGCCAGGCAAGGACTGGATGGAAACGCACAGCAACGGTGAGTTTCTCCTCCATACTTGAACACGAATTTGCGGTTTGTTTCTGTGTCTCACAAACAATGCGTCACACTTGCGCAACATCCATCCCCTCGTTACAGCGTCACATAGCTGTGAACTCTCACTGATTGATTGTCAAGACACGTTAAGCGGCGAAAGTTCAGCTTTTTCAAATCGAGCGGCGGAGGAGGCCGCGGGAGCCGCATGCACGGAAAACGCTCTGCCGCCCCTTCCGCACCACTCAAAACAGACGTGACGCGACGCGTGACCCCTGGTGGCGCGTCCCCCATTGACTTTGCATGTAAACCGGCCGCTCCTGCAGCTCAAAACACGTTCGGTGTGGACGTACCCTTACAATGCTGTTATTGTTAGTATCACTCAGCCCTCTGTGAATAGCAAACAACCATCAGGGTGCTAACAATCCCACGTTAGGCTGATGATCATGTGAGCAGCTGGTTTCGGCTGGTTGATCCACTGTGAGGGGTGCTATTCATAAGGCTGAGCTGAATACAGCATCTCAGACTGAGGAAGTCTGTCGGACGAAAGACGAAACGTTTCTACAATTTTTTTGTTTTGTTTTTTGAATGTCCAGAGGACCAGACTTAGCTTTTTTAGATTTTTCTACCTGGATTATTGAGCATGCATCAGGGTGTTATCAAGGTGCTTCACACACAACAAAATCCCGGACACCGGGAGGGGTGAGGAGACAGACAGAGCTTCTTTGTTTTGTTTTTTGTTTGTTTTGTTTTTTCAAAACATGCCAGGATGAGTTGAGATTTAAATATTTATTTAGCCTTTAATAAGGGAAAAAGTATGTTGTGTTTTTTCAGTCATATTTTCACCATGTCATTCATACATTTATAAATGTCATAGTTGCCAACTAAGTATTTAATTTACAATCTAAATGTTTAGTTTACAAACTAAATACTTAACTTGCAAGTTAAATCTTTAGTTAGTAAACCAAATATTTAGTTGTAAATTAAATATTTATTTTCAAAATTAATATTTAATTTCCAATCTAAATAATTAATTTCTAATCTAAACATTTAATTCCTAAACTAAATATTTAATTTGCTAACTAAATAATTAATTTCAAGTCGAACTTGGACTACTGTATCCCTACTTCACGAT
>JBBPBX010066810.1:0-11714 GCA_038048925.1 Garcialebias charrua
AGCAACATGAAACAGATCAGCAGCAACATGAAACAGATCAGCAGCAACATGAAACAGATCAGCAGCAACATGAAACAGATCAACAGCAACATGAAACAGATCAACAGCAACATGAAACAGATCAACAGCAACATGAAACAGATCAGCAGCAACATGAAACAGATCAGCAGCAACATGAAACAGATCAACAGCAACATGAAACAGATCAGCAGCAACATGAAACAGATCAACAGCAACATGAAACAGATCAACAGCAACATGAAACAGATCAGCAGCAACATGAAACAGATCAGCAGCAACATGAAACAGATCAACAGCAACATGAAACAGATCAGCAGCAACATGAAACAGATCAGCAGCAACATGAAACAGATCAGCAGCAACATGAAACAGATCAGCAGCAACATGAAACAGATCAGCAGCAACATGAAACAGATCAACAGCAACATGAAACAGATCAGCAGCAACATGAAACAGATCAGCAGCAACATGAAACAGATCAACAGCAACATGAAACAGATCAGCAGCAACATGAAACAGATCAGCAGCAACATGAAACAGATCAGCAGCAACATGAAACAGATCAGCAGCAACATGAAACAGATCAGCAGCAACATGAAACAGATCAGCAGCAACATGAAACAGATCAGCAGCAACATGAAACAGATCAGCAGCAACATGAAACAGATCAGCAGCAACATGAAACAGATCAGCAGCAACATGAAACAGATCAGCAGCAACATGAAACAGATCAGCAGCAACATGAAACAGATCAGCAGCAACATGAAACAGATCAGCAGCAACATGAAACAGATCAGCAGCAACATGAAACAGATCAGCAGCAACATGAAACAGATCAGCAGCAACATGAAACAGATCAGCAGCAACATGAAACAGATCAGCAGCAACATGAAACAGATCAGCAGCAACATGAAACAGATCAGCAGCAACATGAAACAGATCAGCAGCAACATGAAACAGATCAGCAGCAACATGAAACAGATCAGCAGCAACATGAAACAGATCAGCAGCAACATGAAACAGATCAGCAGCAACATGAAACAGATCAGCAGCAACATGAAACAGATCAGCAGCAACATGAAACAGATCAGCAGCAACATGAAACAGATCAGCAGCAACATGAAACAGATCAGCAGCAACATGAAACAGATCAGCAGCAACATGAAACAGATCAGCAGCAACATGAAACAGATCAGCAGCAACATGAAACAGATCAGCAGCAACATGAAACAGATCAGCAGCAACATGAAACAGATCAGCAGCAACATGAAACAGATCAGCAGCAACATGAAACAGATCAGCAGCAACATGAAACAGATCAGCAGCAACATGAAACAGATCAGCAGCAACATGAAACAGATCAGCAGCAACATGAAACAGATCAGCAGCAACATGAAACAGATCAGCAGCAACATGAAACAGATCAGCAGCAACATGAAACAGATCAGCAGCAACATGAAACAGATCAGCAGCAACATGAAACAGATCAGCAGCAACATGAAACAGATCAGCAGCAACATGAAACAGATCAGCAGCAACATGAAACAGATCAGCAGCAACATGAAACAGATCAGCAGCAACATGAAACAGATCAGCAGCAACATGAAACAGATCAGCAGCAACATGAAACAGATCAGCAGCAACATGAAACAGATCAGCAGCAACATGAAACAGATCAGCAGCAACATGAAACAGATCAGCAGCAACATGAAACAGATCAGCAGCAACATGAAACAGATCAGCAGCAACATGAAACAGATCAGCAGCAACATGAAACAGATCAGCAGCAACATGAAACAGATCAGCAGCAACATGAAACAGATCAGCAGCAACATGAAACAGATCAGCAGCAACATGAAACAGATCAGCAGCAACATGAAACAGATCAGCAGCAACATGAAACAGATCAGCAGCAACATGAAACAGATCAGCAGCAACATGAAACAGATCAGCAGCAACATGAAACAGATCAGCAGCAACATGAAACAGATCAGCAGCAACATGAAACAGATCAGCAGCAACATGAAACAGATCAGCAGCAACATGAAACAGATCAGCAGCAACATGAAACAGATCAGCAGCAACATGAAACAGATCAGCAGCAACATGAAACAGATCAGCAGCAACATGAAACAGATCAGCAGCAACATGAAACAGATCAGCAGCAACATGAAACAGATCAGCAGCAACATGAAACAGATCAGCAGCAACATGAAACAGATCAGCAGCAACATGAAACAGATCAGCAGCAACATGAAACAGATCAGCAGCAACATGAAACAGATCAGCAGCAACATGAAACAGATCAGCAGCAACATGAAACAGATCAGCAGCAACATGAAACAGATCAGCAGCAACATGAAACAGATCAGCAGCAACATGAAACAGATCAGCAGCAACATGAAACAGATCAGCAGCAACATGAAACAGATCAGCAGCAACATGAAACAGATCAGCAGCAACATGAAACAGATCAGCAGCAACATGAAACAGATCAGCAGCAACATGAAACAGATCAGCAGCAACATGAAACAGATCAGCAGCAACATGAAACAGATCAGCAGCAACATGAAACAGATCAGCAGCAACATGAAACAGATCAGCAGCAACATGAAACAGATCAACAGCAACATGAAACAGATCAGCAGCAACATGAAACAGATCAGCAGCAACATGAAACAGATCAGCAGCAACATGAAACAGATCAGCAGCAACATGAAACAGATCAGCAGCAACATGAAACAGATCAGCAGCAACATGAAACAGATCAGCAGCAACATGAAACAGATCAGCAGCAACATGAAACAGATCAGCAGCAACATGAAACAGATCAGCAGCAACATGAAACAGATCAGCAGCAACATGAAACAGATCAGCAGCAACATGAAACAGATCAGCAGCAACATGAAACAGATCAGCAGCAACATGAAACAGATCAGCAGCAACATGAAACAGATCAGCAGCAACATGAAACAGATCAGCAGCAACATGAAACAGATCAGCAGCAACATGAAACAGATCAACAGCAACATGAAACAGATCAGCAGCAACATGAAACAGATCAGCAGCAACATGAAACACATCAGCAGCAACATGTGATTTTTCACAGTGATTATTCAGGTTAGAGATTTGTGAGTCTAACAGCCTCAGATTAGAAACTGTTCCTCAGTCTAGTGTTTCTACATGGGGCGGCCGTGGTGTAGTGGTAATGGCAGTCGTCCCCAGATCGGAAGGTTGGAGGTTCGAATCCCGGTTCCCCACACCATGTGTCGTTGTGTCCCTGGGCAAGACACTTAACCCCGAGTTGCTCCAGGTAGGACTGGCAGCACCTTGCATGGCAGTCTGCCACTACCGGTGTATGAATGTGTGTATGAATGGGTGGAAGGCTGGTATTGTAAAGCGCTTTGTGGCCCCTCATAGGGGGCTGGAAAGCGCTATATAAATAAGCTCCATTTACCATAAATGCTCCTCAACCTCCTGCCTGAGGGCAGTGGGGCAACAAGTGTGTGTGCTGGGTGAGTGGGGTCCAGTGGTTCATGAGGTATTTGAGCAGACATACAAACACTCAGAGGTGGGCATACCAAGAGCTTCTGTACACGGGTCAGATTCAGTCTGTGTTCTTGTGAAGTTGCTCTTGGTTCAACTTGTTTTTCTTCTGATAATGTTCTTTCCTACAGAACGCTGCTCGGATTGTGCGGGCTCTGTTTGAGATCGCTCTGAGGAAGCGCTGGCCTGCCATGACTTACCGACTGCTCACCCTCTGCAAGGTGATCGACAAAAGGCTTTGGGGCTTCGTGCACCCACTCCGTCAGTTCTCCCATTTGAGCCAAGTTGTCTTGAGCCGCTTGGAGGAGAAGAAGCTCACTGTGGACAAACTGAAGGAGATGAGGAAAGATGAGATTGGTAAATAAAAAAATACAAGTCGGTTTTCACTCTAGGGAAACAGATTTACTGGGGGGAAGGGTGACAAATAATTTTGTAGAATAAATTATTGTTTCATTTTACAGCAGGATAATCTATTTACTTTCTTTCCATCCATCCATCCATCCATCCATCCATCTTCCGTTTATTCCGAAGGTGGTTTGCAATGGTTCTACTTGGAGTCTCCATTATAACTGAACTTCTCACCCTATCTCTAAGGGAGAGTTAAGCTACCCTGTGCAGAATACTCATTTTAACCATCTGTATCCACCATCTCATTATTTCAGTCACTACCCAGAGCTTGTGGCCATAGGTGAGGGTATGAAGGTAGACCGGCCGTTAAATAGAGAGCTTCACCTTACAGCTCTGCTCCCTCTTCACCACAATAGACCGGTACAGAGTCTACAATACTGCAGACACTGCACCAATGCATCTGTCAATCTTAAGATCCATTCTTCCCTCACTCGTGAACAAAACCCTGAGATTCTTGAACTCCTCCACTTGAAGCAGAACCTCAGCCTCGACCCAAAGAGAGAAATCCACCTTTTTTTGACTTGAGGACCATGGCCTCAGATTTGGAGGTGCTGATCCTCACCACAGCCGCTTCACACTCTGCTGCGAACCACTCCATGAGAGTTGAAGATCGTGGCACGATGTCACCAGCAGGACCACATCATCCACAAAGAGCAGAGATGGAATCCTGAGGCCAACAAACCGGATTCCCTCTGCCCCCTGGCTGCACCAAGAAATTCTGTCCATAAAAGTTATGAACAGAATCATTGACTATGGGCAGCCCTGGCGGAGTCCAACTCCCACCCTGAAGGGGTTTGACTTACTACCGACAATGCAAACCAAACTCTCACCGCTTGTATAGGGATTGAATAGTCTGTAGCAAAGAGTCCCTAATCCCATACTCATGGAGCACCCCCCACAGTGTACCTCGAGGAACACGTTGAAGGCTTTCTCACAGTCTACAAAACATATGTAGACTGGAAGGCAGACCCTCTTGATCCATTGAGGACCCTAGTGAGGGTAAAGAGCTTATTTAGTGTTCCACATCCAGGACAAAACTTGCATTGTTGCTCCTGGATCTAAGGTTTGACCAAAGATTGGACTTGCTTCTCCAGCACCCCTAAATAATAAAGTGTCATTGGGTGTCCTGAAATGTGCTTTTTAAATAAAACTATAATAATAATAATAATAATAATAATAATAATAATAATAATAATAATAATACTTATTATTATTATTATTATTATTATTATTATTATTATTATTGTTATTGTTATTATTATTATTATTATTATTATTATTGTTATTATTATTATTATATTAAGAGGGAGCTAGCTAAGGAGAGTGATGGCCCTATAATTGGAGCACACCCTCCTGTCCTCCTTTTTCAAGAGGGCAACCACCACCCCAGTCTGCCAATTCAGTGGCACTGCCTCCGATGTCTACGCGATGTTGCAAATGCATGTCAACCAAGAATGCCCTACAACATCCAGAGCCATAAGGAAATCAGGACGAATCTCATCCACCACAGGAGCCCTTCCGCCATGGAACTTTTTAACTACCTTGGCAACCTCAGCCACAGTTATAGACAGACCAACCCCGAAGTCCTCCGACTCAGCTTTCTCCATCAAAGACATGCCGGTGGGATTGAGAAGGTCCAAGATGTATTTCTTCCACCTCCCGATGGCATCACTCGTTGAAGTCAACTGCATCCCACTTTCACTGAACACGGTGTTAGTAAAGAGCTGCTTTCCCCTCCTCAGGAGCCTGATGGTTTGCCAGACTCTTGTAGCAGCTGACCAAGAGTCTTTAGCCAGTGCCTCACTGAACTCCCACATCCAAGCTATTACCTCAGCAACAGCAACTGCTGCTAACCACTTGGCCCTCCAGTACTCCTCAGCTGCCTTTTCATTTCATTATCCTCTCAACCCAGCCGGTCAAAGCAGATGGCCTCTTGTCCTGAGCCTGGTTCTGCTGGAGGTTCCCAACTTTTAAATCCTTCCTTTTAAAAGGGAGTGTTTCCTTTCCACTGTTGCCATTGTGCTTGCTCAGGATGGGAGACTGCAACGAAACCACAATTCAACATGTCTGCTATGATTCAACATGTCTGCTGGCTTCCTTCCTTAGCTAGAGAACTTAAGAATGACACTGAGCTCCTTGTTCTTGTTTGTCAATATAAACCTTCTGAATCACTCGTTGTCTGGCCTGTCACCTTGAATCAATCTGCCTTGGGAGACTCTACCATGGGCAACTATGTTTGCATAGCTCCTAGGATCATTCAAACTCCTCCACCACAACAAGGTGGCGATTACACGAGGAGGACTTGCTTCTTTTTTTCTCTCTCTCTCAAATCTGCCTAAACAGAGAACAGATTCAGTTTTATTTTAGTTCAAAATATTCTCCTCAAAAGAGGAAGCAAAGTGCTTTAAACTTTTCATACCACCTACACAAAACACTGCAGGACCGTAGAAATTCATATGTGACCATCGTCCTTCTGCTGCACACTTCAAATATTTTCAAAACCAACATAATTTTCACAGAGCCACTGTTTGAGACTTGCTTTTCAGTTTGCCTTTCTGTCTGTCTCTCATTTACAGCACACTCAGGGAGTGATAGAGACTGGTATGGGGTTACCACATTGAACATAATGAGCCACTGACAGCATCTTTAACATTCCTATTCAGCTTGGTTCCCTTTATACTTTTACATAAACGTATACTGTACATATTTGTACATAATACTTGTGATTTTAGCACAGTTACATTGTGTCTGCTGATGTCAGAAAGCTCTTTCCTTCAGGGAGTTGGTAAAAAAAATGTTTTAATATTTTATTATAAATCTTTATCCTAACCAATTGTCTTTCCTCAGGTCACATGCTGCACCATGTTAACATTGGCTTGACTGTCAAACAGTGTGCACACCAGATCCCCTCAATCACAATGGAGGCTAGCATCCAACCAATCACACGCACCGTCTTACGAGTCCGTCTTCTTGTCACACCTGATTTTTGCTGGAACGATCAGGCAAGTGATGATTCTCCTTCACCTGGTTCAGTTTAGATAGTCGTCCAGTTTTAATTTGGTCTGTCATCAATTTGCTTTTTGGGTAAATGATTAATTTTAGACTCACATTTCTGATTCATTGGTGTCAAATAAATTTTTTAGAAGGACCTGTATACAGACACTGACAAGGTGAAATTCATTCAACCTTTATTTAGTCAGGTAAATCTTTTGAACCTCATGGGCTCATTTACGAAATGACAGACACCTGCCGTGATTAGGATTAGGCACAGGTGTGACAGTGCTGGATCACAGGAGGAGGGATGTTGAGGAAGGGTTGGTAATAGGGGTGGGCGATATGGCTCAAAAATTACATTGTGATATTTCAGAGTATTATCACGATAACGATAAATTTCGTGATATAACCCCCCAAAAAAATCTAATGTATTTATTTGACAAAATTAACTTAACATGTTGCTTTGCGTGACTGATGGCCAATGGGAGGGGGCGGGCAAACCCAGCCTGGGTGTCTAATGTGTTATGTGTTCTGAAAGTTATTAATATGAAGGGTGGGTGTAGTATTTCTTCTGGGGTGGGGACTAACGCCAAAAATACACTACATGCGAGTCAAATTTCCACTACCTGCGCTCAGCTCAGGTCCGAGTGGATGCGCCGCTACGAGACGCATGCGCGGGAATTGCGAGATTGCGCGATAAATCAAGTGATAAATAAGTAAGTCAGAACAAAACAATTCACTCGGTGGAAGAAGGAGAACAACAGTAGAGACTGCTGCCTTGATCTTCTCTCGTAAATGAGCTACAGGACATGGTTTGAGCAACAGGAAGTGATGTATTACATTTCAGAATAAAATACTTTATTTATTTCTTGTATTTCTTTTTATTTCTTGTATTGCGTTTGTAGGCGTAGTCATAAATGATAGTTTGACAGCATTTTTGTACAAATAAATCCGTATAGAGCTAGGATTAGTCCGCCCGTGGTGATTTTATTTTGTAAATACGGAAGTTGTGCTCGTTCCTTTTCCTGTTGGTGCGACGTAATCTTCAAAAGTTGACTCCGGCACAGCTCCGGCGTCCGGCAGAAATAGAAAAATTTCTAATTTTGACGGACTGCCGTCCGCTCTCCGCAGCTCGCCGCCGCCGTGCGGAGCCAGTGTAAATTCTGTCATTGATTATAATGGGTGCGTATTTGCTGCGGAGGTCGGACCGGAGCGGGGCGGAGCTGCAACGCGTGTAGTGTATTTTTGGCGTAAGTGGATGCCACTAAGTGGCAGGGTCAGCGGGGGAGCTGACTCGCTGTGGGAGCATTGTTCCTGCAGATATTTTCTCCCCATCCCTCACCACGCACCTCCGCCCTCTTCATCTTAAATTAATACATGTAGGGAATTTGAGTCTCGGGTGTGCTGCAATGGTTCTACATCTCTGTTGTACAGAGCACCTGGGACTCAATTTTATATACACTTTAGACATTCATTCATAAACATCCTCATAAAAGTCACATATAGGGAATGGAGTGAGCACTATGGTTATGGGTGGCGGGATGACATCACTCTCGCCCCCATGCCTATGCTCACTCAACATTATGCATTTAGACAATAAGGGCCTGGGTTAGAGTTGGAGTGGAGGGGAAACTGGTACAATGCCAGCCTTTGCTCCTTCTCTTTCCCTTTTAATTACACTTTAGAACAACACTCACCAACAGTACATTTGGGGACGGGGGTGTGTGTGTCGGGGTCTTGATTTGTTAATTTCAATTTTATTTATTTATGTATTTATTTATATATATATATATATATTATTTATTTATTTTTCTCTTACCCCCCCTGGTTGCCTGGCGGACATTCTGGGGGTGGGCTGTCAGGGGTTGTGCTGGGGTGTGGGGGGGTTCGGGGCCTGCGGGTTCGCCGTGGGCGGGGCTGGCAGTGCGCTCCCCCTGGGGCTGCTTGGACTCGGGTGTCCTGTCCTGTCGGCAGGGCGCGGGGTGGGCCGGATCTTGGATGTCTGCTACTCTCCACCCCAGAATGAATGGGCCTACCTCCTGGGTTTGGATGTGGGCTGCCCCATGTAGGGAGCAGGTACATGTCTTGGACCTAGGGGGTATAGAGTGTGCATCGGGATTATGAATGGAACGTGTCGTTATTGTTTGTCTTTCTGTGACTGAGGGTGAGGATGAGGGTGGGTCTGAATGAGTGTGTCTGTGTATGAATGTTTAAGTGTCAGGCTGGGTCTTGGACTGCCCCCTCTCTGATACTTCTGAGGCTACTTAGTGTCGCGCTCCTGCCACGTGGCCCCCTGGTGGGTGTTCCTTTGCCTGCGGGCGTGCTTGGGGCCCTCACTATCTGGGGTTAGGCGCTTGGGCGTTTGTCGGCTCGGCCTGGTGGCTGCCTGGTTGGGCTTGTGCCCTCTGGTCCGGTCGGGTCTGGGCCTGAGGGGTGGGCGTCCCCGGTGCCCGGGCCTCGGTGACCGGCCCTGGGGCTACGTCGGTGCAACGGGCTCCGGCGGGGGCCTGTGAATTTGTTGCGGGCGACCCCGGGGGGTCATTGTATGTGGTCGCTGGTGGGGTTTGTCCGGTTCTTCCCCTTGGTAGGATCTGGGGAGTGGGCTAGTGGCTCGTCCTGTTCGGGTGGTCCTGGGGACTCTGGGCTCGGGGTCCTTCCTGGGGTCTTGGGCTTTGATCGCCCCTTCGTCTGCCTCGGGCTTTGGGGGGACGGATCTCTGATGCTTCACAGTCGCTACTAAATGTTCTATTGGAGGAACCTTATTCACTTATGCATGCTCACAACCACACACAAATGGATGCAGGGATGTATATATAGATATATGCAGATATGTAGATGGGTATATGAATGAATATAAAAGTATATGTATGTATACTATATATATATATTTGTAGGTATGGGTATGTGTATTTATAGAATTCTACTGCAAGCTCATGAATATTATTAGTCTTTATGCATGTATGTTCCATTGTTGTGTTCTGTCATGTGCTTTGCAGGATTGTGGACGGAGGTTGGGTGTGTTTGCCTTGTGCTCTTTTGGTTGATAATTGTTGATTTGTTGTCTTACTTTCTCTTTTCTTTCTTTCTTTCTTAAAAAAAAAAATAAATAAAATAAATAAATAAATAAATAAATAAATAAATAAATAAATAAATAAATAAATAAAATTAGAAAAATTAAAAAATTAAAAAAAATATTGGAGTGAGAGGATGGCTATAAGGTGTGAAGGGAGGCCGGGGGGCGGCCTGGCGACCATCCATCGACAGGCCAGAGGTCTGGCGGGCGGCCAGGATGCCATCCGTCCTTGGACCAAGGTTCCGATGGGCAACCAGGAGGCCAGTCCTTTGTGGCCAGTGGAGAGGCTACAGCTGGAGGTGCGGAGAACCTTGGGACAGCTGTAGCATGAAGAGTGAAGATCTCAGGAGCTGAGAACTCTGGTAGATAGGAATGTGCGATATGGCCTAAAATTCACATCACGATATGTATTGTGAAGGGTGACGATAACGATATATATTGCAATATGTTTTTGGTATAAAACTTGCAATAGGAATGAAAAAAAAATCATAGGGTGTCCTTTTGCCATAATTTATTTAAAAAACTGCTTTACCACAAAATAACCTCCATTAAGAAAATGTCACTACTATGTCCAAAGAGTTTTTAAATAATTAACAACTCATGCATTAGGTTTCTTTCTAGTAGTGCAAAACAGTGTAAAATATATATTGTGTAATTTTAGCCATGAGTTTTAAACTAAATAATATGTTGTTAACTCTTAACAGTTTCCAATATTGTCACTTAAGAAATGAACAGTAACAGAGCAGCATTTTACACTGAAAACACTTCACCCTCCAACCCTCTAGTGGGCATCTCCTTCAGCTTTAAGGAGAGCTGACAATGCAACCAGTTTCCTCTGTGGCTTTGACCAGAGGGTCTCGCAGTAAAATCACACAACACAATGTTCTGTTCACAGATCAGAGGGCAGGTTTCTCTAAAGCTGACCAACGTTTACTTTAACTTTTGACAAAAAAAAAAAATTGGATGGAATGCAACGTTTTGAGCATGTGTCAGAATACGGCAACACTACAGCAAGCCAGACGTAGTTAGCTTATAGCTTCGCTACTTAGCACTCAAAGAAAATACTTTAACACCACTTACGCACAGTTTTCAACACAAAAAAGTAACGATAAACTCTGACAACTCTGATTGTACTCTTTAACACCACTTATGCACAGTTTTAAACTAAAAAAAGTAAAGATTAAATCTGACAAATGTGATTTTCTGCGGTTAGCCGGTAGAAGACAGATCTCTATCATAGGCTAAATTTCTATCGTTTCAACCGTGTACCGTTTATATCGCGCATCTTTACTGGTGGAGTGAGGGACTCGAGAGCGAAGACCTCAGGTGAAGCGAGGACCTCGAGAGCGAAGACCTCCGGTAGAGCGATGACCCCTGGAGCGAAGACTTTCGGTAGAGCGAGGACCTCGGGAACGAAGACCTCCGAAGCGAAGACCTCCGGTGGAGCGAGGACCTCTGGAGTGAAGACCTCAGGAGCGAGGACCTCTGGAGGAGTGAAGACCTCAGGTGGAGCGAGAACCTCTGGAGCGAAGACCCCCGGCGAAGTGAAGACCTTTGGTGAACTGAGGACCTCTGGAGCGAAAACCTCTGGAGCGAAGACCCCCTGCGAAACGAGGACCTCTGGTGGAGCGAGGACCTCTGGTGGAGCGAGGACCTCCGGTGGAGCGAGGAC
>JBBPBX010066812.1:0-16401 GCA_038048925.1 Garcialebias charrua
GAGTGAATTGGTTGAGGAGTTCATGATCTTTTGATATTGAGTCATCTGATGAAGTTTCATGAGGAAGACGTGATAGAGCATCTGCATCCAAGTTGTGCCTCCCGGCTCGGTACTGCAGCTTGAATGAGAACGTTGACAAGGCTGCCAGCCAACGATGGCTGGTGGCATCCAGTTTGGCAGAAGTCAAGATGTAAGTGAGAGGATTACTGTCTGTGATTACAGTAAAGTTGGCTCCATAAAGGAAATCCTGAAATTTTTCCGTCACACTCCATTTAAGTGCCAAGAACTCTAATTTGTGCGCTGGGTAGCGGCTTTCACTCTGGGTCAATCCACGACTGGCAAATGCGATAGCCCTCAATTTCCCCTCTTGCTCTTGGTAAAGTGCAGCTCCAAGCCCAGTGGTGCTGGCATCTGTGTGTAATATGTAAGGTAGAGCTGGGTCAGCAAAACCTAGGACAGGAGCAGTGGTGAGCTTGTCAATGAGGGTAGAAAATGCCAGCTGGCACTCTGGTGTCCATCTGCTGCCAAAGGTTTGTTTTGGATCCAGCAATCGGTTATCTGAACTTCTAGACTTGGGTCGGTGTGGTGTAGCATATCCTCGTGTTAGGTCATTGAGAGGCTTTGCAATGGTTGCATAACCTTTGATGAACCGCCGGTAGTAACCTGCGAAACCCAGGAATGATCGCAAGGTCTTCAGATTAGTTGGAATTGGCCAGGACTTCAGTGTGGCGACTTTTTCCGGATCCGTCTCAACGCCCTTTTTAGACACTATGTGACCCAAATAACGAACAGAAGTTTGAAAGAATTTACACTTGTCTGGAGAGAGCTTCAATCCATACTCTTTTAATCTGTTAAGGACTCGCAAGAGACGGGTTTCATGTTCCTCCAGGGTGTCTGAAAAGATGATCAAATCATCTATGAAAACAAGAACTTCTTTAAGATGGAGACTCCCCATACACTTTTCCATTAAACGCTGGAATGTTGATGGTGCATTAGTTACTCCTTGGGGCATCCTGTTAAATTCCCAGAACCCAAGCGGGGTGACAAATGCAGTTTTAGCCTTATCTTCTTCGTGCATTTCTATTTGATAGTATCCTGACTTAAGGTCAAGCACGGAAAACCACTTGGATCCAGTAAGTGCAGAAAAGCTTTCTTCCAGATTGGGCAATGCGTAAGCGTCTTTTATTGTTTGTAGATTAAGTTTTCGATAATCAATGCAGAGCCTTATATCTCCATTCTTCTTCTTGACAACCACAATTGGAGATGAAAATGGGGACTCTGATTCCCTAATAACCCCAGCATGTAGAAGTTCCTGCAGATGCTTCCGGACAGCTTCTATATCTTGTGGGTGTATTGGTCTCGCTCGATGTTTAAAGGGTGTGTTATCATGGAGATTGATGTGATGTTTTACACGGTTTGTATAACCAAAATCCAAATCATGGTGTGAAAATACTTCTGGTATGACATTCAGTTTTGCATTAATCCGTTCCTTCCACTCAGGAGGTAAAGGTGACTCTCCAAAATTGAATTTCAGGGGAGCAGCTGGTCTTTCCTGAGATTGATGAGGACTGGTCACATGGTGGTCCGATAGTATGCATTCGTAGGCATCAAGTTCTGCAATGACTGACAAAGGTGGAATAAATATATCCTGCTCAGACTCATTGGTTATAACAACTGGAATCTTTCGAGGGGAATGAGCAGGTAAGGCAACCAAACAGCCACTTACACACAAACCACCCGGCAGGCCTGAATCCGGGTGTTGAATGATAGCGTACTGACTAGCTGGATCGGCAATCTTTGCTGAACCCTCAACCACAACTGTACTACCTGCAGGAATGGGCACAGGAGTTTTACTACAGAGATTGACAAGTCCAATGTTAACATTAGGACTTTGCTGATGTGTTAACTGAAGGGTCTGTAGCACAGCTCTGTAACCATAAGTACTAGGCTGAAAGGTGGGGTAATCACTACTACGAAACTGATCATAGAGGACTTCAAGTGTGTTCATACCAATTAAAACAGAAGTTGGAAATCCGGATCTAACATCTGGAACGACAAGTGCAAGTGTCTGAACTGTAAATTCACTTCCCAGAAATTCTGGTGGAAAGGTGAAGATTGTCTCAACATATCCTAGGTATGGGATACTCTGTCCTGCAGCACCTTCAACATGGAGAAGTTCATTAAGTGAGTGAACTGGCTGGTCAGAAAGATGTTCATTGTAAAACGATACAGGGATTGTAGTTACTTGAGATCCTGTATCAAGGAGACATGAACAAGTTTGTCCTGCAACATTAACTTTGGCTGTACACCGTGAACCAACCAACCCCTTTGGTAATTTATTCCTTGACTTTGGCTGTAACTCTGCACACTGGACTGGTTTCTTCTTGCGTGTGGGACAAGAATGATCCAACACAGTTCCTGTTTGTCCCTCAACCGGAACTGAAACTAGTTTAAATGTCCGGAAGGGTTTTGCTTTTGCCACTTCTGTGATCTACTGTTAAATTGTTTCCGTTTTGCACTCACTGCTTTGGGATTAGGGTCATTTTCACATTGTGTCTTAATATGACCATCTTCCCCACAATGAAAACAAAATCCCGGTTTCGCAGAAATGGATTTAACAGGTGCACTAGTTCTTTGTGTTTCATACGTCTTCTGAGCAAAATGGGGTGATCTATTTTGGGTAGCAGTTAAACTTGAAAGCTGCTTTTGTATAGATGTCAGTTGTTCGGAGAGCTGCTTAGTGAATGTGGTCAGAGCAGTACTCAGATTAGTTTCTTCCTCTGACTGTACCAAATGTGCATTACTTGATGCTTTCTGTCTTGTCGCACCCAGATGCTGCTTCATCCTCACAGTCTTTGCTGCTTCTCTATCCTCCTCTGTACGTAACAACAACAGAAACTCAGCAAATGAAGGTGGCTTACTCTTCTTCTGTTTAAGCTGAAGTTCAGTTATGAGATTATTATCCCAGCATCCTCGACAAAACTGGGTTAGCAAGCATTTATCCACATCTTTCACTGCTACTCCTCCCCTCCTCACTGCATGCTGTAAGGACACTTGCAAACGTTGCAAATAAGTAGATGGTTTTTCACCAGCATCTTGATAAGTGTCCATAAATTTTGCATGCAGTTCATCTCCATCCTGTACAGTTCCATAAGCTGAATCTAATTGTTGCATATATACCTCTGGCAATGTATCAGAGCTTAGATGTTTAATAATATCTGCAGCAGGAGGTAGCAAACTGTCACGGATCAATCTAGAGCGCTGTAAATCGGATATGGAAGGATCTTTTAGTACTATCTCAACCCCAGAGCACCATGTGTCAAAATCTGTCTCATGGGCTGGCCTAGGCACTTTCCCAGAGAAGGTCCTCAGTCTATGGGAAGGATGTGAGTGCAATGAACCATCTCCACTCCTGACGACGTGTTCCACCACATATCGTTGCACCTCAGGAGGATTAAGGTCACTAGCCGCCATGGGAATGCTGGGTTGCCGCACTGCAGAAGCCCCCTGGCTCCTTGCTGAAGGAAAAGGGTCAGACACTCCAGAAGGTGACTCAGATTGTTTCATTGGGACATCGCTTGTTTGTTGCTGTGAGTCTGCATTAGGTGTAACCACTGGAGAGCAAAGCTGAGCAATGGACTGATTTATTTGTGCCATCATCTCTTGAAGAACATTTGCGTATTCTTTCCCAGAACACTTTGCTATATTCTTAAGATCTGCCAAATATGCGTTAGTCTTCAAACCACCAACTTTGGATGCATAAACTGTGGACAGATTTTTTATATAAAATTTGTTACCCTCATCAGAAATGTGAGTGTATGGTAACAGTGGAGACATACGTACCAATGGCAAACCTGATGTGAATTCAACCACAAAACTGTCATGAAATTCAGACTCAGTGTCATTAATTTTAACATTCTGCTCTATGTCACCGTAATGCTCAAGAAAACTAATAACTTCCTCATACGGTGAAGAATCGACAGCTCCAACAACTAAGACTGCATTTGGAATTTTAATTCCCAGATCTTCAAAGACCTCCATAATGATAGATTATTATTGGAGAGACTGAATGTGAAACCATGAGCATTAATTACTGCAAAACCAGCTCCTGGCTAGCTCGCCAAAATGTA
Source organism: Garcialebias charrua (assembly GCA_038048925.1). Taxonomy (NCBI): domain Eukaryota; kingdom Metazoa; phylum Chordata; class Actinopteri; order Cyprinodontiformes; family Rivulidae; genus Garcialebias; species Garcialebias charrua. The sequence continues at coordinate 4,131 of JBBPBX010066812.1, forward strand.
ACACCCAATGAGCTTTATACACTGGTAAGCAGGCTAAAATACAGAAGACTAGATTCATCTACTGGAGCTGGAGAACAGTAATTAATGACAGAGACTGAAGTAGTTTTTTGATGGTACCATGTATTATAATAAACAAGAAGCAATAACAAACATGTAAAATAAATAAACAAAAATAAACCAAACACCACAAAGTATGTACAAATTGCTGCAGCAGTTATTGTTCTTAGGTGCACTTAATACTGTTGCAAAAGAAAGAAATCAAAATCAATACAAGCTCTTTGTCAGAGAAAAATAAGGAAAAGTCCATCATCAGCTGTGCCAACAATCCAGGTCTTTGACACAACTAATTTTCCCTAAGTATGAGTTTTTAAAGTTTAGAGTGTTCATGGAGTTTTGAGTTTATATAAGTTCAAGCATGAAGAGATGTAGTTTGAAGAATCCAGTGTTGGAAGCTGTTTTTGTGAGGGCAAAGATAGTTAAGGAGATGGGCCTTAGGCTGTATTAGCCTCCTACCAGACCATGGGTAGAGTTCAGTTGTAGGCTGGGATTCTGTGCTCCCAGCTGTGCAGTTGGTTAGCTCGCCATCCACAAACCTCCAAGCTGATTGATGAGGTTTGAGGAAATCCAAGTTCATTCAAGTCCACCTGGCCTGTATTAGACAAACACGACTTGTAAGGTTCTATACATCAAGCTAATAACAAAACCTAAAGTTAATAAAAGCTTGACCATGTGTACACAATATAAATCCAAAATAAACTAATAAATCCCAAATAAATACATTATTAATATTTACAATGGAACACTACTGTTCAGTGTTTGTACATAGAACAAAGCAACAATCCATAATAGGCATACAATGCAATACAGACAGTGTTGGGCCTGCAAAAAGCTAAGCACTAGCAGCTAATGCTAAAACAAACAATTCAGACTCACCAATTCCAAGATAATTTCAGACTTAGACTGATGAAACTTTCCTCTGTGTGTTTGTCGTCCGATCTAAAGATTTTACATCAATACATTTAGTCAAATAATACAGTAAAAACACTAGAGACCAAAATAACAAATTGTTTGTAAAAACCACCTGGTAGTATCCATCCACCTGCTTCCCTCAGCCATCTGATTGAGAGGAAGTCAGTGCAATTTCTACCTTTCCTCCATGGCTGCCATTGGTTAACACAATCACATGACCTGTGAGATGTGGAACTACTCTGTGAGCACATGACTCAAGTGGCACTCACAGACAGCAGAAAGTGGGACTTTAAAAAAACAAATAGGTTTAGGGGAAAGAAATATATATGTACTGTACATGTAGTTTTTACCCCGGGCTACATTTACTTAAACCTCAAATCATTAATGTTAAGAATCAATGTGGTTAGTATGTTAGCAAAATATCTATCCACTGCGTGAATTTTAGTGAAACTCTCAGACACCTGTACTTAATTAATGTTTAAATGTAATCTAATTCAAAATGGCTGCAACATCATTTTATTATCAGCCAACACAAAAATTGCTGTAACTCAGCCAGTGTCAAAGCTATTGAATTAAATGTGTGGTAGTAGCTGATAGTCCTCCCATACTCTGAGCGCTAACACATCTCACATCTCACAAGAGCTCACAATACCACATAAGATGGTGCATAGGTCATTTAGTTTGACCAAACCAGTTATAACACCGTCCTTTCTCACCAAAACAAAATTTAAATGTGTAAAACATAATAATCCTATGTTGTAATATAATTATCATGATCTGTGGCTTTGTTGAACCCAGAGTGCAGACAGAGGCTGGGAACTCAAGGATAAAATAAATACTATTTATTTAAAGAAACAAAAATGAAGCAGCAGAACTTCCGTGGAGGTTGTGAAGAAGGAGACACGGGGAGAACAGAACATGAACATGTTGGGAGGACAAGTCACGGACTGAGAAGAGACAAACTGACCGAACTTATAGAGGACATAACGATAAACACCTGGGAGTGGATGAGAATGAAGACAGATGAGACAGGAGCTGACAACATGAGGGAGGAAACACTGAGGAGGGCAGGACAGAAGACACAAGAAAACAAAACAGATTCTCACAGTAATCTATTCAGTATGATGGTCCACTGACATGATTTTTTTACTATTCATAAAATTGCTCAATATACTGTATATATATATATATATTTTATCATTTAAATATGTTCGTTTTTGCAAATAAAATGATAAATCACTTTAATTTTGCTTTAAAAGTGATTTTGAACTTCAAGCCGTGTTTAATCATGGGAAATCCGATTACACGCGAACGCACCATCTGTGACGTAGTGTGAGGCTGAGGGCTCTGGGGCCTCATGTACAAAGACTTGCGTGGATTTCCTACTGAAAAGTGACGTACGGTCAAATCCAGAAAAGTGTGTACGCACAAAAAAATCCAGATGTATCAAACTGTGCGTACACCGGAATCCACGCACATTCCTTTTGTACATCACAATTAACGTGGAACTGAGCGCACGTGAGACACCTCCCCTGACACGCCTTCATTTACATATGTTAAACAGATGCAAATTACTTCCTGCATGTGTGAAGGACATGTTTGTTTGATCCCTGCGCGATCAGAAATCATTTCTAGATTCAGGAAAATAATGAATTTAATATAATATGAGTGAGGAAAATAATCCTAAGTAAGAATAGTAATAAAATGTGTTCATCACGCAAAGAACGAGTGATTGTGTGTCGGTATTTGTGTGTGCGCGCACCCTGCTTTGGTGCGCAACGGCTCATCCATTCATTCTGAGTGAAAATATTAACTTTGCGCACGAGTTTATTACCATAATTACTGTAAACACAGAGGAACTTAGATGTTTGGTAGAACATAGATCTTTGTTTATTTAATAGATGATATGAAGAAACGGGTCTGTGCGTCTCAGTGGAGAGTTTTCATGACATGACGTGATGTTGGAGTCTCCAAACGCTGCGCGCGCCGCAGCCTTGTGCGCAATCTGTTTGTCTGTGAAGCTTTTACTCTCCTACAAGTTATATATGGTGTACTTTCACGTGTCATTTTGGAGAAATCTACAATAAACGCAGATCATGAATCACCTCCAGCTGCCGTGTAACCGGCGAGGGTGCGCGCGCGCTCCAAAGCGCGACCACTCAGCCTTTGGAATCATATGGATGAGACATTCCATTGATCAGGCTTTGTGTGGACTGGACAGCCCTGATCGGCCTGCAGCTCCCTCATAGCTCGGGAACAGTTTGATCGCTGCTTCTGATGTGCGTGATGCTCCTGTGTTGCTCCAGAGCGCAGCAGTGCCAAACTGAAAAATGATTATTTCTGGAAACGGCTGATAAGCCATATCCTAGATCAGAAAATTATATCTGTTTATAAATAAATGCTCTGCGTGTTACACTACGTATTTATTATATCCTCCAGTAAGGCTGAATGAATCCGTTCCTGTTAAATTTATTTTTGGCACAACTTTGCGCGTGCTTTATTTAACTGCGTCATGTGGATGTAATACTTGTTAATCGTGTGTTTGATGGGAATATTAATCATTTTCACATCATGAACAGTTAATAATAATAATAATAATAATAATAATAATAATAATAATAATAATGAATTCAATTTATAACGCACTTTTCATTAATGAAAATCTCAAAGTGCTACAAGGTGCAACAGAATTAAATGTCAATAAAACATTTAATAAACAATTAAAATCAACAACAGTATCAGCTATGATCAAAAGTAGAATCATGAGGAGGTAGTGTAAGCTCGGTTGAAAAGAAAGGTCTTCAAGCCGCTCTTAAAGTCAACCACAGACTGTGGGGCTTCAGTTTCTCTGAATCACCTGTAAGTGTCGCCAAAGGAACAAGAACCACAGAAACGTGCGTACGCGTGCTCTGGGGCTGGCGTGGAAATGTACCTGGATGCGCACATATTCACGTTCAGTTCAGTTTTGATACATACGGGGTTTTGCGTGGATAGTGACGCACGCAAGGTTTTTGTGCGCACGCACGGTTGATACATGAGGCCCCAGGTCTCTTTAATAGCGGACAATTTAAAACCAGACGAATTTATCAATCTATGTGAAGATTTGAGCTATTTGTCTTCATTTTGGGAAGCAGAAAATAGTTTGGGTGATGGAACAAGAAACAACAGGATCTAATTTAGGTCTGATGCTGTATCAGACTTACCTTCATGTGGAGCTGCTCACACCCGCGCACTGTGACAAGCCCAGAGCTCTGCCCGGTGTTACGTCACAGATGGTGCGTTCGTGTGTAATCGGATTTCCCATGATTAAACACGGCTTGAAGTTCAAAATCACTTTTAAAGCAAAATTAAAGTGATTTATCGTTTTGTTTGCAAAAACGAACATATTTAAATGATAAAAGATACAGTACATATTTTGAGCAATTTTATGAAAATAAAAAAATCATGTCAGTGGGGCTTTAATGCATTGAATTGATGATTAATAATATTTACAAGCCACGTAACCTGGAGCAGGGGCGATTTTAGCCTCTTTTGGAGTGCTGAAGCACCCCTAAATTTTAACTCAGCACCCCTAAAATAAAAGAAATCATTAGGATTTTGCAACTTCTCCTCCTCCACCATAACTCTCAGCACTGGCTGCCCTCAAGGTTGTGTGTTGAGCCCCCTCCTGTTCACTCTGCTCACATATGACCGCACACCTACCCATCCAGGCTGTCATATTGTAAAGTTTGCAGATGATACAGCGGTGGTGGGATGCATCACAAACAATGATGAGTCCAGCTACAGGCAGGAGAGCCTGGAGAGCCGGTGCAGGAAGAACAGCCTTCACATCAATGTGAAGAAGATGAAGGAGATGATCATGGATTTCAGAAGGAGCAAAAACATTTACACTGCCCCACTGAACAGAGGAGGATCTTCTGTGGAAGTGGTCTCCAGCTACAAGTACTTGGGTGTTGCATTACAAATGCTTCTGATGCCAATGGCCACCACGTTGTTCAAGCCAAGAGCCATTGTCAACACTGGTGGCTATTAGCACCCCTAAGGGGCAGATTCTAGAAATGCCCCTGACCTGGAGTTAGACATTTCTGCCATTTGTTAGAGTAGACAATGTAATAGACAATGTAATAGTACAAATAATCAGAATAAATCACTCTTGGTATCAGCTGGGTTTAATTTAAAAAATACTTTAAGTGTCTGACAGCTGTTTAAAAGGTAGAATGAAGAATTGAATTTTGAACGTGAGCACGTGCAGCAACCCCGACAGAGTGATGAGAGGTGCTGCACAGACTGACACATGTAGGGATCACTGTCAGGAGCTGGCAAGCAGCTCGTCTCCCGTCGTCAGTGGCAAAAGTTTCTAAACCTTTTCACACTTTCTGATGTGAAGTGACTTCAAGTTGTTTGGTGAGAGATCCTGAGTAGTTTAGGTAGATGGTAGTGGTGAACGCTTATTCTCTGTGGGTGTGCAGCAAATGGTTCCTTTCATATTTCATGCTATAATTAATGCATGCACATAGGAAACAATTACTAACCGTGTTTCCATCTATTTTCATTTCGGATTTTGAGCAAATTTTTGAAATCTCGCAAATATGTAAATACAAATTAATGTGAAGCAGAAGTGTTTCCATCAACTGGCTTGAATCGCATCTACCGGGCCACGCACAGCATCATTACGTCAGCGTCATTACGTCAGACGTCAGCGTTACGCATGTCTACAGTAAACAGGAAGTAGCGGTTGAAAACAGAACCCGACCACACATCTCGTCAAAATGGAGAGAATATTTCAGGTATGTGTTGCTATCGGGCAAGTTGTATTTATTCTGTCATGCCAACTAGTTTTAGCGATGTTACATGTTGTCCGGAGCGGAAACAGCTGATCAGTCACGTGACGTGAATGTTCGCTACGGCAGAACTGAGTCGGCAAATCTGTTTCCATCTGTCGTTTTGCGCATCAGCTCTGTTTCGAAACCCCCAAAAACCACCTCAAGCGAGCGTATCAACTTTGGGGCGAATTAGGGGAAGTTAAATCGCATTTTGCCGTTTCCATTCAGCTTTTCTAATGCGATGCTTCAAAATGCGCATCTAGAAACCTTGATGGAAACACGGCTAATGTGTTGTAGGTGTCACCGTATTTAATTCACTCCTCTTCCAGAAGGCTTCAGAAAAACATTCAAAAGATACATCATTGATTGAGAGGAGCAGGATATGACTTTTGGTAGCTCTGCATCAGTTTTCAAACAAGTAACTCATTTCCACATTGACAATAATATCTTATACAAACATATTGTACACCAGACGAGGAGCACCTCAAAGTGACCGCAGCAGAAGTGAGAGGCAGTCTCAGAAGGATCAACCCTCATAAAGCTACGGGTCCAGACAACATCCCAGGGAAAGTTCTGAAGGAATGTGCGGACCAGCTCTGTGAGGTGCTGGCTGACATCTTCACCACCTCACTTGCACTGGAGTCAGTTCCCACCTGCCTGAAGACCGCCACCATCATCCCAGTCCCAAAAAGCTCCACAGTGACTGGTCTGAATGACTATAGACCGGTGGCCCTCACCCCGATAGTCGCTAAATGTTTTGAGAAACTGGTCATGTCCCACATCAAGACAGCCGTCAACATCAACGAGGACCCTCATCAATATGCATACCGTGAGAACCGATCAACAGAGGACGCCATCTCCTCCGTGGTCCACACTGCTCTCACCCACCTGGATCAGAAGGACTCATACGTGCGTCTGCTCTTTGTGGACTTCACATCTGCCTTCAACACCATGATCCCCCAAACTCTGATAGACAAACTATCCACACTTGGACTAAGCCCCTCTATTTGTAACTGGGTCTTAGACTTCTTAACAGACAGACCACAGTCCGTGAAGATCCACAACTTCTCCTCCTCCACCATCACCCTCAGCACTGGCTCTCCTCAGGGATGTGTGCTGAGCCCTCTTCTGTTCACTCTGCTCACATATGATTGTACAGCCACACATCCAGGCTGTCATATTGTTAAGTTTGCAGATGATACAGCTGTGGTGGGATGCATCACAGATAATGATGAATCCAGCTACAGACAGGAGGTGGAACATCTGGAGAGCTGGTGCAAAGAGAACAACCTTCACATGAATGTGAAGAAGACGAAGGAGATGATTGTGGACTTCAGAAGGAACAAACACACCCACACCCCACTGTATATAGGTGGATCTGCGGTGGAGGTGGTCTCCAGCTACAAATACCTGGGTGTACACATGAATGATAACCTCAGCTGGAGCAATAACACCACCAGCCTGATCAAGAAAGGTCATCAGAGACTCTACTTCCTCAGACGGCTGAGACGAGCCGGTCTGAGAAGCCCAGTCCTCACCTCGTTCTACAGGTGTGCAGTGGAGAGCGTCCTGTGCTCCAGCATCAACGTGTGGCATGGAGGCTGCACAGTTGCAGAGAGAAAAGCTCTACAGAGAGTGGTGAAGGCTGCACAGAAGTCTGTGGGAGTCAGTCTCCCCACCATCACAGACATTTACACCTCCAGATGCAGAAAAAGAGCCACCTGCATCATGAAAGACCTCACTCACCCAGCACACTCACTCTTTGCACCACTCCCCTCGGGACGGAGGTTGAGGAGCATCAAATGTAGAACCACTAGACTGAGAAACAGCTTCTACCCTGAGGCTGTCAGACTCATGAATAAATAAATAATAAGAATAAACACTGCAAAATGTCACATCATACTGATACTGATCTGTTTCTTGTTGCTGCGTTCATCTGTGACCATCTGCTCATGTTCGTGCTGCTGTTTATAATGATGTTTTTCTACTACATTAGGGCTTAGTGTATTACTAGCTGATGTGATGTCTCTCTTAGTTAATCCTAGATGTTATTATTGTTTTTCTCTTGCATTTGTTGTTGGATGTAACTGGGACCCTGTGTACATAATCTCGTTTTCAACACATGTACTACATGCGGTGCAAATGACAATAAATTCTCTCTGACTCTCTGACTCTGACTCTAAACTCACTGTTGTTGCCTTTACTGTTTGCTGGAAATGGAAGCCAGCAGGAATAGTTTTCTGGAAGCTGCGAGGTTGTATTTTTGGAGGCAGTGTTTGTGCACCAACGATGTGGAGCTTTATGTTCCACCTACTCCCTCACACAGAACCATGGTGTAACACGAGTTTCTTTTAAGCATAAAATAACTAATTACAGCTAAACGTGTTAGAAAAATATGAATATTAGAACAAACAGCAGCGAGATAACAAGAGTCAGCACCTGAATAAATGATCATGTTTGTATATATTTGTTTTATTTTACCATCAGAACCATTTTTTATGGAGAGGGAATGGGATTTAAAACTTGTAAAGCTGATTTCATTCCAGTTTCAGCGTCTGGGTTCACACACAATATATATATACAGTATTTTTAATATATTGTCTTTGATTTTAGAGAAGTGAGTCAAAACCAAGTCCTTTGTTGAGTTGTGTACTCTAGATCAGGCAGCTTTCACAGTAGAAGTTTGGTCAAATTGTGGAAAAGTTACAGAAAGTTTAACTTCATGTGACTGAGCTGTTTATAGACTTGTTTCATTTATTTTCTTGAATCCTCCTAGAGTGCAAATTCAATTCAAAAATACTTTATTAATACCAAAGGGAAATTAAATGTTGTTGTAACTCATTATCCTCATTTTATGAAGAGATGTTATAGATGCTGATGGTTGTAGGCAGGAAGGATCTCTTGTAAAAGTCCGTCCCACAGCGGATCCAAAGAAACTGTCCGCAGATATCGTCCGATACGTGCACCCAGACCTGGCTGGCCTCTCAGTTCCTCCAGGCCACAGGACCACCTGAGTGCTGGGCAGAACTCCTCCCAGAGTGATGGCCTCTCCTCCCAACAGCCTGCTGAGCTCCTCGTCACTGCTAACAGCTGGTTGCAAGTGTCAGGGGATGATCCCGATCCTTCTACTATCACGAGTCACGTTTCCTGCTAGTTCCAGGATCTCAGTGGTCAGGCACACAAGCACAGCCGGCAAGGAGACAGTAAGGATTAATAATAATAATAATGAATTCAATTTATAACGCACTTTTCATTAGTGAAAATCTCAAAGTGCTACACACATTGAATGCTACACACATTCATACACCAGTAGAGGCAGACTACCATGCGGACTGTTATTAGTATTTTAAAGAGGGGGCATCCATCCATCTTCTTCCGCTTATCCGGGGTCGGGTCGCGGGGGTAGCAGCCTAAGTAGGGAGGCCCAGACTTCCCTCTCCCCAGCCACTTGGAGCAGCTCCTCCGGGGGAATCCCAAGGCGTTCCCAGGCCAGCCGAGAAACATAGTCCCTCCAGCGTGTCCTGGGTCTTCCTCTGGGTCTCCTCCCGGTGGGACATGCCCGGAACACCTCACCAGGGAGGCGTCCAGGAGGCATCCTAACCAGATGCCCGAGCCACCTCAACTGGCTCCTCTCGATGTGGAGAAGCAGCGGCTCTACTCCGAGTCCCTCCCGGATGACTGAGCTTCTCACCCTATCTCTAAGGGAGAGTCCAGCCACCCTGCGGAGAAAACTCATTTCAGCCGCTTGTATCCGAGATCTTGTTCTTTCGGTCATAACCCAAAGCTCATGACCATAGATGAGGGTGGGAACGTAGATCGATCGGTAAATTGAGAGCTTTGCCTTTTGACTCAGCTCTCTCTTCACCACGACAGACCGGTACAGCGCCCGCTTCACTGCGGACGCTGCACCTATCCGCCTATCGATCTCACGCTCCAGTTTTCCCTCATTCGTGAACAAGATCCCGAGATACTTAAACTCCTCCACTTGGGGCAGGACCTCCTCCCCGACCCGGAGAGGGCATGCTACCCTTTTCCGGCTCAAGACCATGGCCTCGGATTTGGAGGAACTGATCCTCATCCCGGCCGCATCACACTCGGCTGCAAACCGCTCCAGTGAAAGTTGTAAATCACGAACTGATGAAGCCAGTAGGACCACATCATCTGCAAAAAACAGAGAAGCGATTCTAAGGCCACCAAAACCATGGGCGTAGCCAGAATTTTGTGAGGGGCGGTTCGTTTTAAAGGAGAAGTTGACAATGTATACTAATGTGCCTGGATAGCTCAATGGATAAAGCGTTTGCCTTCGGTCCCAAAGCTCATGAGTTCAAGTCCCGCATGGTACAACATTTTTTTTTTTTTTTTAATTCATTCCAGATTAAAAAAGCACAAGAAAACTATTTACAAAACGGCAAGAAATAAAACAATGCATTAAATGAAAGGAATCAGACGAAGAAAATAATCTTATCTGCCCCTTCTCAAACTATTTTTTTTTCAAACACTCTTTTATTGGATAAAAAAAGAAGAATGTGTTAACCACAGCCTGTGGTTAACACATTCTTCTTTCTTCACAGGCATATTAACTACTTTTTTTATCCAATAAAAGACAAATGTAAAATTAGTTGTTTGAATCGAGTGTTTGAAAAAAAAAATAGTTTGAGAAGGGGCAGATAAGATTATTTTCTTCGTCTGATTCCTTTCATTTAATGCATTGTTTTATTCCTTGCTGTTTTGTAAATAGTTTTCTTGTGCTTTTTTAATTTGGAATGAATAAATAAAATAAAAAAAACGTTGTACCATGCGGGACTTGATCCCACGAGTTTTGGGACTGAAGGCAGACGCTTTATCCATTAGACCACATGTGTCAAACTCTTGGCCCGCGGGCCAGATGTGGCCCGCCATGTCATTTTATCTGGCCCGCGAGAGCTTAATTAAAAAGTTTTGAGTGTCTAAAAATTAATACGAGCGAGTTTTGACCAAAAACTACATTTCCCACAATGCCTTTCGACACGGCAGCCCCACAATGCCTTTCGACTACGGTAGCCGAGGCAGTGTTTCTACCTTCATGCCAACGAGTGGAATTGAGATATAAATAATGATCCCAACATGTCCAGAAAGAGAAAAGTTGATACAGACGGAAGTTTCAAGAAAGATGGGAAGGCGAATACTTGTTTGTGCTTCCAGGAGAAAGACCGGTATGTCTTTTGTGTTACGAGGCGGTGTCGGTTTTGAAACCAAACACGGAGCTAAGTACGCTAAAGCTAGCCTTCAAGAAAAGCAACACATTCTGCCAAGAATTAAAAGGCAAACTGCGGTCGCAGCAGAGTTTGTTCATGAAACCCACAGCCAAAAACGAGGCTGCAGTGAAAGCTAGCTTCAAAGTGGCTGTGTGACTTTGCTGTGTTGTGCGACATAACCGACCATCTCGCCCAGCTGAATCAGAAGCTGCAGGGACTCAAGTCATCACGCAGATGTCCGACGCGATCACGGCTTTCCTGCGAAAATTGGACTTATGGATGTGGCAAGTGAAACAGGACAATCTTGTCCACTTTCCTGTTTGTCAGGTTAGCATTTTCTTAAAATTTAATTCAAATATATCCTGATGCATTCTCAATAATCCAGGTAGAAAAATCTAAAAAAGCTAAGTGTGGTCCTCTGGACATTCAAAAAAACAAAACAAAAAACAGGTGATTATTTCAGCCACCTAAAATAATATGTTCCCCTTCCTTGGATGGTTTCTTTTCACAAAGATGGCCTCTTTTACTCGTCTCTCAAACCATTGTTCCTCTCTATCAAGGATGTGAACATCTTCATCCCTGAAAGATGAAGTTTTGTTTTGTTTTTTTAAATGTCCAGAGGACCAGACTTAGCTTTTTTAGATTAATTAAAATATAATAAAATGTAATTCAACAAAGAAGAAGAAAATTTCAACTGTGTGCAATTTAATGATCGTGCTTGCATTTTGTTTTGTGTTTATCATTTTCAGAACATGATCAATCATAGAGAGAGAATCCACTTGGTGTGTTCAAGGACAGGCAGCATCTCCTCATCAAAGACTAACCAAACAACTTGAGTACGGTAATATAGTTGTGAACTGAGTCAACCTTTATTTTGGTATGTGTATGCACACAAATTGTTGTCATTCACAGTTGGATGCAAGGCTGTGTGTAGCCTTTTTGGGTGAGATGCTACATGTGTCATACATGTTCTTTGCAGCTCAGTTTTATGTTTTTTTTAATTAACTTGGACAATTTCATCCTTCATTAATGGAGTTATGTGGGTTTTCATAAGCTGACAAATTTTAAAAGGATTTATGTTAGAGCAACAAGCAAACAGATGTTTTCTATGCAACTGTAATTGTCAGTTGAATAAGTTATAATAAATGAGTTATTCAACATTAAGGAGTACGGTAGTTACATTTATTTTACATTACATTAGATTACATTTAGTTACATTTATAAGTTACATCTGGCCCTTCAAGG
>JBBPBX010066814.1:0-19570 GCA_038048925.1 Garcialebias charrua
AACATTCATGCCAATACTAGATTATGGTGACGTGCTGTACATGAGTGCTGCATCAAAATACCTACAGTCCTTAGACTCCATTTACCACGGTGCCCTTCGGTTCATTACTGACTCCAGTTATCGCACTCATCACTGTGAGCTTTACGTAAAATCTGGCTGGTCATCTCTCAGCACTCGCAGATACACTCACTGGATATCCTTCATCTACAAGACCCTCCTAAACCTAGTCCCGTCATACCTCACCTCCTTAATACAAACATCACACAGTCATTACTCCCTGCGCTCTAACGATTTAGTCCTCCTGTCAGTTCCTCCTGTCAGAACTGAACTAGGAAAAAGAGCATTCAGCTTCGCCGTCCCCTCAGCCTGGAACAACTTACAGAAAGATCTGAAACTATCAACATTCATCTCTCCTGGATCCTTTATGTCAACCGTAGTAGAAAATGTCATCAAGAAACTTGACCATTGCAGATGTTTCTAACCATTACTTATCCAATATACATGTCATTGTTGATTTTTTTAACTTTATTTACCCAACCGAGGTCTGTCTGCTTGTTTTGTATATAATGTATATAGAAATCTGTCATATCCTGTTGGTTTTGAACTGTCAACATCTGTTTACTGTGATTGTAGTTTTCTTTATTTTCTTTTGATAAGTGCAAATGCCTATTGCCAATGTGACGTGTGCTGCTGACCACTTGACCAGGTCACCCTTGTAAAAGAGATCTCGATCTCAACGGGCTCTACCTGGTTAAATAAAGGTGATTGATTGATTGATTGATTGATTGATTCCTGGAAACAGTGTCATTGCTGAAGTTCATGCAATGCAGGAGATACTGTCACATTCTCATATCTCAGTCAAAGAAAACCCCTAAGCCGCAACCTGCTGAGCTTAATTTAAACTTTGCAGATTCCCCAGTTTCCTCTAAATGGAAAGAGCGAATTTTGCAGAAGTTAAATGCTATGCCAGATGTTTTTGCGCAGCATGATACTGACTTTGGGCGTACTAATAGAGTAAAGCACCAGATCAAACTAAGAGATGAGACCCCGTTTAAACACAGGCCTCGCCCAATACGACCGCAAGACGTTGATGCTGTGCGTCAACACCTGCAAGAACTGCTAGAGGCAGGAGTAATCCGTGAATCCGAGTCAGCTTTTTCCTCACCCATTGTTGTGGTAAGGAAGAAAAATGGAGATGTGCGACTTTGCGTTGACTATCGAAAACTAAATCAGAACACAATCAAAGATGCCTATGCACTCCCTAACCTAGAAGAAACTTTTTCAGCCCTCACTGGGTCGAAATGGTTTTCAGTCCTTGACCTCAAAAGTGGTTACTACCAAGTTGAAGTCGAGGAGTCAGATAAGCACAAAACTGCTTTTGTATGTCCATTAGGATTTTTCGAGTTCAACCGTATGCCGCAGGGTGTAACAAATGCTCCCAGCACGTTTCAACGGTTGATGGAGAGATGTATGGGTGACATAAACCTTAAGGAAGTCTTAGTCTTTCTGGACGACCTTATAGTTTTTTCAGAAACCCTTGAACAGCATGAAACACGCCTTCTCAATGTGCTCAATCGTCTCTAAGAGTATGGTTTAAAACTATCACTCGAGAAGTGTAAGTTTTTCCAGACATCTGTGAGGTATTTGGGGCACATAGTTTCACAACACGGTGTTGAAACAGATCCTGAAAAGATTTCTGCTTTAACAACGTGGCCAAGTCCTACAAACCTAAAAGAACTCCGTTCATTTTTAGGCTTTGCACGTTATTATAGGCGGTTTATTAAAGATTTCTCTAAAATTGTTAAACCCCTTACCGGCTTAACTGCAGGGTATCCCCCTCTGAGAAAGAAAAGTAGCTTTAAGCTAGACCGTGATCAGTATTTTCAGCCCAAAGCTCCTTTTGGAGAGAGATGGACAGAGAGCTGCCAACGAGCATTCAAAACAGTAATACACGAACTAACTACTGCCCCGGTGTTTGGCTTTGCCGATTCCAAGTTGCAGTATGTATTACACACAGATGCCAGTACAACTGGACTAGGAGCAGCTCTTTATCAGGAGCAAGAAGGGCAGATGCGTGTTAAAGCATACGCAAGCAGAGGCTTATCGAAAAGCGAGAGCCGATACCCCGCTCACAAACTTGAGTTTCTTGCCCTTAAGTGGGTAGTAACAGAAAAGTTTTGTGACTACTTGTATGGCAGTCCTTTCACAGTGATAACTGACAGCAATCCCCTAACTTATATTTTGACCACCGCTAAGTTAGATGCAACAAGTTATCGCTGGTTGTCTGCCTTATCGTCATTTGAGTTTCAGCTTCGTTAGTTGGAAAACAGAATACTGATGCAGACGGTTTGTCTCACCGTCCACATCCTGAACAGATAAATGATCTCGTTTCCCTGAAAGAACAAGAGCGGATCCGCCAATTTGTGCAACATCACTTACCTGGTACAGATCCTTTTACTCATGGGGCGACCGTGGCACAGTGGTAATGGCAGTCGACCCCCGATCGGAAGGTTGGAGGTTCGAATCCCGCGTCCGCCCACCATGTGTCGTTGTGTTCCTGGGCAAGACACTTAACCCCGAGTTGCTCCCGGTAGGTCTGGATGGCGCCTTGCAAGGCAGGCTACCACTACCGGTGTATGAATGTCTGAATGAATGGGTGGATGGCTGGTATTGTAAAGCGCTTTGGGGCTCCTCACAGGGGGCTGGAAAGCGCTATATAAATAAGCTCCATTTACCATTTACCATGTTCCTTCTCAAGCTGTGAATGCAATTTGTGAAAAACATCTTGTGTTTCAGTCTTTCGATACAGACCATTATGATTTTACATGCCCCCTTGTAACATCTCTGTCTATGACCGCTAATGCAGTTCCTGACAGTTTTGATAAGGGAAGCACTTTTTCTGTCATCCCAAGCATGTCAGAAGAAGAATTGAGTCAAAAGCAAAGAAGCGATCCTGCTATCAATGAAATTATACACCAGTTGGAAACAGGTGAAACACCTTCTCCGGTGGTGCGGAAAGAAATCCCACAACTTCCCATCCTTCTGCGTGAATTGAACAAACTTGAGCTGCAGAATGGGATTTTGTACAGGAAAAGGCAAGTAGGTGAAGAAATATGTTACCAACTTATTCTCCCTGAAAGCCTAAGATCTATGGTGTTGAAAAGCCTCCATGATGACATGGGTCATCTGGGTTTTGACAGAACACTCGACTTGACCCGAACCAGATTTTTCTGGCCAAAAATGGCCTCAGATATAGAACAAAAGATCAAAACTTGTAGTTGATGTGTTTGCAGAAAGACCCTGCCAGAGAAGGCAGCGCCTCTGGTAAACATCCAAGTAACCAGACCCCTTGAGTTGCTGTGCATAGACTTTTTGACAATTGAACCAGATCGCAGCAATACTAAAGATGTCCTTGTCATCACTGACTTCTTTACAAAGTATGCTGTAGCAATTCCTACACCGAACCAGAAGGCTCGTACTGTAGCCAAAGCCCTTTGGGAAAACTTTATCATCCATTACGCCAAAAATACACTACACGCGTTGCAGCTCCGCCCCGCTCCGGTCCGACCTCCGCAGCAAATACGCACCCATTATAATCAATGACAGAATTCACACTGGCTCCGCACGGCGGCGGTGAGCTGCGGAGAGCGGACGGCAGTCCGTCAAAATTAGAAATTTTTCTATTTCTGCCGGATGACGGAGCTGTGCCGGAGTCAACTTTTGAAGATTACGTCGCACCAACAGGAAAAGGAACGAGCACAACTTCCGTATTTACAAAATAAAATCACCACAGGCGGACTAATCCTAGCTCTATACGGATTTATTTGTACAAAAATGCTGTCAAACTATCATTTATGACTATTCTATGACTAAACTATTATATTTATGACTATGACTACGCCTAATAACGCAATACAAGAAATAAATAAATAAAAAAGTATTTTATTCTGAAATGTAAACATCACTTCCTGTTGCTCAAACCATGTAGCTCATTTACGAGAGAAGATCAAGGCAGCAGTCTCTCTACAGTTGTTCTCCATCTTCCACCGAATGAATTGTTTTGTTCTGACTTACTTATTTATCACTTGATTTATCGCGCGATCTCGCACGTGTCTCGGAGCGGCGCATCCAGGCGGACCTGAGCGGAGCGCAGGCAGTGGAAATTGGACTCGCTCAGCTGCGACCTGCGGACCGGAGCGGGGCGGAGCCGCGTGCAGTGTATTTTTGGGGTTATGGTTTTCCAGAGAAATTGCACAGTGATCAAGGTGCAGACTTTGAATCCAGAACTATCAAAGAGTTATGTAACCTAGCTGGAATACAGAAAGTTAGAACATCACCCTACCACCCCAGGGGAAACCCTGTGGAGCGGTTTAATAGAACCCTGTTAAACATGCTAGGTACACTCACTGATGAGAACAAGAGACATTGGCGTGACTTCGTGAAACCTCTTGTACACGCGTACAACTGTACCAAACATGAAAGTACTGGGTTTACCCCATATGAGTTGATGTTTGGTAGACAACCTAGATTACCTATAGATCTAGTTTTTAATGTGACTCAGAACAATCGCCAGCAACAGTCCCACTCGCGGTATGTACAAGCCCTAAAATCTCATCTTCAAGAGAGTTACCTATTGGCTAGTAAAAATGCTGCTAAAGTGGCTGAGCGAAATAAAATTAGATATGACAAACATGTAACTGAATCAGTCTTGGATGTTGGTGATCGTGTACTGGTGAGGAATGTTAGGATTAGGGGTAAACACAAGTTATCAGACAGGTGGGAATCTGTTGTCCATGTAGTTGTCAGTCAGAAAAACAACTTACCTGTATATACAGTCAAACCTGAGAACCGAGATGGTCCAACCAGAACTCTTCACAGAGACCTTTTGTTACCTTGTGGGTTTTTATCAGCTATTCCTGAAAATCCTGCTGTAGTCCAAGAAAAACCCCGTCGGCCAAACACACGTCAACATCACAGTACTGATCATGATCCTGAACTTGAGTACAATTCTGAAGAAGAAGAAGACCACTATCCTTTGTATAACACTCCAGGCCCTCTGCAGGAAATCTCTAGGTTGGTCGAGGAGTACGAGGTAGTCTTTCCTTCTGAAACTCCTCCAGAACTTGAAAGAGATAACTTGAAAGAAACACAGAGTGTATCTGAACCTAAACGAGTTAGGGAATCAGACACTCACCTTGATGAGATAGATAATGCTTCAGATCTTAGTCAAGCTAATGGTACAGTCACACCGAGCAACGTTTTGAACCTCCAAAAAGCTCCTCACGCACGCAAGTGGACGCGCTGCCCAGTGTTGTCCAAACTGTAGTGTTGCGGCGGCTTCGTGACTGTGGCGTCGGGGTGTGGGAGGAGCTTACCGGTGTCACTGCACTCCGCCAGGCGAGGAGCCTTTTATTTCCGTCTCTGTCGAGCAGACTTGACTGGTCATGAAGGAATTGTCGCGAACACACAGCTACAATGTTTCTCTTCCATAGTCCATGAGCTCGCGGGTCTTTTTATTTTTTTTTCCGACAAACAATACGTCACATAGTGCGCGCGCACCCTCGTTTCCGCGTCACATAGGGACTCTCCCACTGCCCCCTCTCTTCTGCCCCCCGACTCTCCCTGATTGGTTGACACACCAACCAATCAGGTGGAGTTGAGCGGCGTTTGAAAGTTTGAACCGCAAAATCTTCAACATGTTGAATGCTCGGTTTGGAGGTGGAAGCCGGTTCACGTGCACGAAAAAACGCTCCTCAGAACGCGCAACACGCACGCGACCTGACGCCAGACGCCAGGAGGTGCCTGTGTGCGTCCACCATTGACTTTACATGGAAGCTGGAAGCTTTGGAGGTAAAAACGCTGCTCGGTGTGAGCACACCATAATGGTGATGAACCGACTCAGACTGAAGTTAACGAGACTGAACTCATGACTAATGAGGACAGAGAATGTGACACTGACGCAGAACTAGCTGCTAGCAGACCTTCTCGACAGAGGACCAAACCAAAGATCTTAACCTATCCAAAATTAGGAAATCCTATTGTCAGTATAGTCCAATCTTTGTTCCAAAGTTTGAGTGAAGCAGTCACCGATTCTATAGAAAAACCCTCAGAACCATTTAGCCTAATTTGAGTAGTATGCAAAGGGATTTGCATAGATTCAAGTGGGGAGGGTGTAACCCAGGCTAAAATAACCTTTATTGTTGTATCCATTTTATTTATTTGGCTATTAAACAGATTAAAAGGAAATAAATAAATAAATAGAGAAATAAATAGGAAATAGGTCTAAAATGGTTGAAACCATAAAAGATAATGATTACAGGTATTTTAAAGGTAATATTTGATGTAATTATCTTTTATTTTGTTGAAATCTGTACACAAAGAGGTTATTTTGGTCACAGTATTTAATGTAAGCAGAAGACTTTTATTTTGAAAGGTTGCCTGCATGTGCAGCTCACGTGACTGGTCCAACAGCCGTTGGTTTTGTTTTCCTCTGCGCATGTGCAGCTCACGTGACTGGTCCAACAGCCGTTGGTTCTGTTTCCCTCTGCGCATGTGCAGCAGAGTGTATAAATACAAGTCACAAGAGCGGGAAAGACAGAGACTGGAAAGCAACGAAGCGGAACGCTTGTTGTAGAGAAGAAGAGAGGGAAAAGTTAGAGAAACGTTGATCAGATAGATGCTTGTCGTCTAAGAATACTCTTTAGACGTAAAGAGTGGTTTCTGCACTTTTTTCCTCGACCTGACTGCGTTCAGGAATTTTATTTTTGAATAGAACTGAACTTGCTTCTTTCCAGTTCTCTGAGAAGTTTTCTAGAACCTTCTGGAAAGCCTTGCTGAGGGTGTTTCAACGGTTCTGCTGAGTCAAGGCTCGGATATAGTCGCGCTCTGGGTATTTGCGCATGCTCCGCAGAGTCCGTGCGCTCTCTAGCCACGCGCTGTGTGCGTTTATGGTTGCGCGCTGTTCATTGTTCACCGACAGATGGCAGTAGTGTGAAACCAGTGGGAATGTAGTACGAGAGAGTGTAGAAGAAGAATCGGTTGACGTCACACATAACAGACAAAATGGCTGCTCGTAGTGCGAAAACTCGTCGTTTACTGCAACTTTTATTAGAGGAAGAACAGATTGTGTGTTTAATGCTTTTAAACTTACAAAAACGTCGTCGTAGAAGGTGGTGTGTTCGTCCATTACATTCTCAGAGACGTGTAGACGGCGAGTACAACGTACTTGTGAAGCGAATGCGGTCTGAGGATGATGATGAAATGCACTTCAGATATTTTCGTATGTCCCGACACCGATTAGACGAACTGCTGCACCGCATTTCGCCGTACATACAGCATGGTAGGAACCATCATAGTCCAGTAACATTGTCTGAAAGACTGGCTGATACTTTACGCATTTTGGCTTCCGGTAGTAAACAGAAATGTGTAGCAGCTAGCTATAAACTGGGTTCCACCACTGTGTCTCACATCGTTTCGGAGGTTTGCCAGGCCATCTGGAAGGCCCTAAAGCCAGACTTTCTGTCAGTGACCCGCGAAAGTCCACCACAAGTTCTTTTGTTTTTCCTGTGTTGATCTGCAGACAGTTCCTCTGGCACCACTCCACAAAGTTCTTAGTCAGTTCTCTGTACTCCCCATCATCTCCATCTTTGATGAGACCAACGGTAGCAGAGTCATCTGAGAACTTCTGCAGGTGACAGCTGGCAGAGCTGTACTGGAAGTCAGCGGTGTAGAGGGTGAAGAGGAAGGGGGCAATATATATGTATTTAAATTTCTTCAATGTCCAATAAATCTACTAAGAATTAGCTAGGACTTCTTTGTTATATATATTTTTTCCTTCTGGAATACAGTAGTCCCTCGCTACTTCACGATTTGTTGTTCACAGATTCGCTATATCGCGGTTTTTCAAAGTAAGATTGGACATGACACAGTTGGCTGATTGATGGATGAGCCATGGGTTGTTTATTTAAAATAAATTATTTTAAATGTTTTTGCACCATGTGTGCAGCCCACAAGTGCAGGGGGAAGCTCCCTCCTGCAGCTTGTCAGGATCTCCTTCTCCACACACACACGCACGCACGCACACGCACACACACACACACACACACACATTTCTCCTGCAGCAGCTTTGTGACTAGTTAACCCTTTGATGTCCAGATGCACTGATCGACTTGTTCTTTCTATCCATAAACAGAACTCCTGGGATCCCATTGTCAACCGTTTGGGATACCCTTAAGGCCTATCTTAGGGGACAAATCATTTCATATACCGCCCGGCTGAGGCAAAAATCTCAAAAAGAAAGAACTGATTTAGCCCAGCAGATAAAAGAAATTGATCAACAATATGCTCAAAACAAATGCCCTAATCTGTACAAAAAAAAGTAGAACTCAAAACTAAGTTTGATTTATTGTCTACATACTCAATAGAACAATCACTTTTGAAAAGTAAATCATCATTTTACATACATGGAGAAAAGTCAGGAAAACTACTGGCAAATCAGTTGAAGGGTGCCATGGCTAAACAAATCATCCCTAAGATCCAATTAGAGAACGGCACCACAACTCTAGATCATTTACAAATTAACAGAGCATTTAAGGACTTTTATTCCCATTTATATACTTCAGAATCCCATACCAACAAGAATTTATCTTCTCAGTTTTTCGAAAAGACCAACATGCCAAAACTCACACCCAACCTGAAAGATGCACTGGAGATCCCAATATCACGTTTTCACAGCAACACGAGGAAATAAGACGCTAGACCAAGTCTTCACGAATGTGAAGGGGGCGTACACGGCGAAGCCACGCCCACCGCTCGGGGCTTCCGACCATCGCTCCCTGTTATTGGTCCCTAGACAGCTCCCCCCACTCAGACGTTCCAAGCCGGAACAAAGAGAGATCACATTGTGGCGCCAAGATAGTTCCCCCATGCTAAGAGACTGCTTTGAAAACACAAACTGGTCTGTCTTCAAAGAGGCAGCTACGAATGGAAGTTCAGTTGACCTGGAACTTTATGCTTCCTCAGTCCTGGGTTACATCAGTACATGTGCTGAAAATGTATCCATAAGAAAGTATGTTAAATTCTACCCCAATCAAAAACCCTGGCTAAATAAGGATGTCCGCACCCTGCTGGCAGCCAGGGACACTGCTTTCAAGTCTAGAGATACTGAGGAGTTGAGAAAGTGCAGGAGAGAACTGGATGATGGCATAAAGAAGGCCAAAGCCGCGTATGCACAGAGGATCGAGGGTCAGTTCATCTCACATGATCCACGGAGCATGTGGCAGGGCATCAAATGCTTAACAGACTACAAGGGCAAAAGCAAACAATGCCCCAGGGACCCATCCCTGCCTGATGCCCTCAATAAGTTTTATGCACGTTTTGAAGATCCAAACAGACCAGCTAGCACCAGACTCACCTCATCACCAGACGAGGAGCACCTCAAAGTGACCGCAGCAGAAGTGAGAGGTAGTCTCAGAAGGATCAACCCTCATAAAGCTACGGGTCCAGACAACATCCCAGGGAAAGTTCTGAAGGAATGTGCGGACCAGCTCTGTGAGGTGCTGGCTGACGTCTTCACCACCTCACTTTCACTGGAGTCAGTTCCCACCTGCCTGAAGACTGCCACCATCATCCCAGTCCCAAAAAGCTCCACAGTGACTGGTCTGAATGACTATAGACCGGTGGCTCTCACCCCGATAGTCGCTAAATGTTTTGAGAAACTGGTCATGTCCCACATCAAGACAACCGTCAACATCAGCGAGGACCCTCATCAATATGCATACCGCGAGAACCGATCAACAGAGGACGCCATCTCCTCTGTGGTCCACACTGCTCTCACCCACCTGGATCAGAAGGACTCATACGTGCGTCTGCTCTTTGTGGACTTCACATCTGCCTTCAACACCATGATCCCCCAAACTCTGATAGACAAACTATCCACACTTGGACTAAGCCCCTCCATCTGTAACTGGGTACTAGACTTCTTAACAAACAGACCACAGTCCGTGAAGATCCACAACTTCTCCTCCTCCACCATCACCCTCAGCACTGGCTCTCCTCAAGGATGTGTGCTGAGCCCTCTTCTGTTCACTCTGCTCACATATGATTGTACAGCCACACATCCAGGCTGTCATATTGTTAAGTTTGCAGATGATACAGCTGTGGTGGGATGCATCACAGATAATGATGAATCCAGCTACAGACAGGAGGTGGAACATCTGGAGAGCTGGTGCAAAGAGAACAACCTTCACATGAATGTGAAGAAGACGAAGGAGATGATTGTGGACTTCAGAAGGAACAAACACACCCACACCCCACTGTATATAGGTGGATCTGCGGTGGAGGTGGTCTCCAGCTACAAGTACCTGGGTGTACACATGAATGATAACCTCAGCTGGACCAACAACACCACCAGCCTGATCAAGAAAGGACATCAAAGACTCTACTTCCTCAGACGGCTGAGACGAGCTGGTCTGAGAAGCTCAGTCCTCACCTCGTTCTACAGGTGTGCAGTGGAGAGCGTCCTGTGCTCCAGCATCAACGTGTGGCATGGAGGCTGCACAGTTGCAGAGAGGAAAGCTCTACAGAGAGTGGTGAAGGCTGCACAGAAGTCTGTGGGAGTCAGTCTCCCCACCATCACAGACATTTACACCTCCAGATGCAGAAAAAGAGCCACCTGCATCATGAAAGACCTCACTCACCCAGCACACTCACTCTTTGCACCACTCCCCTCGGGACGGAGGTTGAGGAGCATCAAATGTAGAACCACTAGACTGAGGAACAGCTTCTACCCTGAGGCTGTCAGACTCATGAATAAATAAATAATAAGAATAAACACTGCAAAATGTCACATCATGTTGATACTGATCTGTTTCTTGTTGCTGCGTTCATCTGTGACCATCTGCTCATAATGACTCATGTTCGTGCTGCTGTTTATAATGATGTTTTTCTACTACATTAGGGCTTAGTGTATTACTAGCTGATGTCTCTCTTAGTTAATCCTAGATGTTATTATTGTTTTTCTCTTGCATTTGTTGTTGGATGTAACTGGGACCCTGTGTACATAATCTCGTTTTCAACACATGTACTACATGCGGTGCAAATGACAATAAATTCTCTCTGACTCTGACTCCAATATCCCTGACAGAAATTGTGTCAGCTGTATCGGTAATGCAGTCTGGCAAATGTCCGGGTCCTGACGGCTTCCCTGCTGAATTTTTTAAGAAATTTTCTTCATTACTTTCCCCACTCCTACACTCGGTTCTCTTAGAGTCATTTGACCAAGGATCCCTTCCGAAATCTTTTTTAGAGGCCTGCATTACCCTCATTGCAAAGAAAGGAAAAGACCCAACTCACTGTTCCTCTTATCGACCAATCTCCCTTTTAAATACAGACGCCAAAATTTTAGCCAAAGTTCTTGCTCAAAGGTTGGAAAAGATCCTTCCTTTGATCATATCAAAAGACCAGACTGGATTCATTAAAGGCAGGCACTCCTTTTTTAATGTCAGACGCCTTTTTGACATTATTTATTCTCCTTCGGATACTGTTCCTGAGTGTGTTATTTCCCTTGATGCAGAGAAAGCATTTGATCGGGTTGAATGGGACTACTTGTTTAATGTTCTTGACAAATTTGGTTTTGGCCCCAATTTCATTACATGGGTGCAATTAATTTACTCACATCCCACCGCAACCATTCGTACCAACTCTCAGATATCAAAACCCTTCAGTCTACATCGAGGAACTCGCCAGGGATGCCCACTGAGCCCTATGCTCTTTGACCTGGCAATTGAACCTCTTGCCACTGCCTTGCGGTCCTGTGACACAATTTCAGGAATCTGGAGAGGCGATATGGAGCACAAGGTCTCCCTTTATGCTGATGACCTTTTACTTTTCATTTCTCATCCAACTGACACGCTGCCCTCCGTTTTATCATTACTTGAGGAATTTGGAATAAACTCTGGTTACAAATTAAACCTGAGTAAAAGTGTAATTTTCCCTGTCGCAGACTCTTGACTTTGGTAAATGGCCTCTTAAAATTGAGAAGACAAAATTCTCTTACCTGGGTGTTACAGTTACAAGGAGGTATAAAGATTTATATCAAGAAAACTTTGTCTCTCTGTTGAATCAGACAAAGCAGGCATTATCCCGATGGTCACCGCTTTCCATTTCCCTCACAGGCCGTATTAACTCAGTCAAGATGGTCACTTTACCTAAGTTTTTATATCTTTTTCAAAATATTCCTGTTTTTATCCCTGGTTCATTCTTTGTTCAGTTAGATTCCATCATTTCATCATATCTGTGGCAAGGAAAACGTCCACGCTTAAATAAGACACATCTCCAAAAAACTAAGGCCGCAGGCGGTCTTGCCCTTCCAAATTTCCGCTTTTATTATTGGGCAGCAAACTTACACTGTCTAGCATTCTGGTCATTCTATTACAACAGGCCTGACAGCCCTGACTGGGTAGAGATGGAGTCACAGTGTTCTGGGAAATGGTCCTCCGTGGCTTTCTTGGGATCCTCACTCCCGCTTCCACCACTTACAACTGTTATAAATCCAGTTATAAAACACTCACTAAAAATCTGGGCACAATTTCGTAAATGTTTCAATTTCTCTAGTTTCTCTCTCTATAGCCCTATCATGTCTAACCAACTTTTCAAACCCTCATCTCAGGACTCTGTTTTTAAAGAATGGCAAAGAAGGGGTATAGTACGCTTCAATGACTTGTTTCTCAATAACACTTTAGCTTCATTTCAACAACTATGTGAAAAATTTGGTCTTCCCCAGTCCAATTTTTTCAGGTATCTCCAAATACGGCACTTTATTACTCTTCATTTGTCCAGCCTCTCCATTTCAACCGATAGCAGTATTGTTGACACTATTCTTTCTCTAGACCCAAATAAAAAACAGTCCATTTCATTCATTTACAGTAAACTATTGGATTTGAAGCGTGCTTCCTCAGATAAAATAAAAGCTGCTTGGGAAGAGGATCTCGGCTCCTCTATCTCAGAGGACTCTTGGACCTCCATACTCAAACTGGTGAGCTCCAGTTCTCTCTGTGCTAGACATTGTCTAATACAATTTAAAGTGGTGCACAGAGCTCACATCTCTAAACTGAAATTGTCCTCTATGTATCCTGATGTCAGCCCATACTGTGTGAGATGCAAACATGCTGAAGCCTCTCTCTCCCATATGTTTTGGTTTTGCCCATCTCTGAACAAATATTGGCGGGAAATCTTTCAGACTTTATCACGTGATTGCAGCTACAGTGTGCGCTCTCAGGACATGATTACCTGCAGTGTTCCGTCAGTGAGGACTGAACTTGGAAAAAGGGCCTTCTCCTATTCCGCTCCAGCTTCCTGGAATATCTTACAAAAAGATCTGAAGCTCTCAAACTTGACTTCTCTAAATGGTTTTCAGAATCTGTTGGAATCCTGGCAAAAACCAATGCAGATTTGTTCCTGTCTTTGATTCTATACGTTTACCTTATAATGTTTTGCTAGTTTTTTGATACTTTGTTAAAAAAAAAAAAAAAAAAATTTTTTTTTTTTTTTCTCTCTTTTGTTTTCTATTGTTTATTGTTTGTTTGTTTGTTTATTGTTTAAGGAAATTCTACCATTGCTGTTCATTGTTCTTTAGTTTTAGCAGGTCGCTTTCGTAAATGAGCCCATGAGGTTCAAAAGATTTACCTGACTAAATAAAGGTTGAATGAACATGTACTAGATACACGCCTGAACCCTGACCCACTGATTGCTCTGTTTGGTCTTGTAGAGGGCATGACACACCTAAATAAAAACCAACAACATGTAATATCGTTCACCTCTCTCCTGGCCAGACGAGCTATTTTGCTTAGGTGGAAAGAACCGTTTCCACCCACTCACGCTCAGTGGTTGGCTGACATCATGTCCTGTTTAAAGCTGGAGAAAATCAGATTCACACTCCAACAGAAAGAGGGTAAATTTGAGAATGTCTGGGGACCTTTCCTGAATCTGTTCCAGTCTCTTTGACAACACAACTCATTCAGGTTAATGCAGTCTCTTGGCTATTTTACCTTTTATTTATTTTTTTCCTTTTCTTTTGGCAGTGATTGGGTAGGGATTATTTTCTACATGTTGTAACTTAGATTGATTGTTGTGTTTTTTTTGTTGTTGTTGTTGTTTTTGTTTGTTGTTGTTGTTGTCTGAAGAAAAAAAATGAAAAATTCAATAAAAAAGATCTTGAATTTGACTTTTGTCTTCCAATTTAAAATTCAAAGTGTGTCACATTGTAAAATCATCAAAATCACAAAATATAAAAGTGCTAAAAGTTATTTTTATTATTTTAGATCTTCTATGTTCATTTGTTTTAGTGTAAATGATCAAAAAATACATTTCTGCTCCGTGCTACAGATCAGTGTGAAGGGTTAACCCTTTGATGTCCTGTTGCACTTCTCTTCTCTACAATTTAAATTCTTTTTTTCTTTCATTTACTCTTTATTTATACAGGTAGTCTCATTGAGTCACAAGAACTCATTTTCAAAAGAGACCTTTTTTTGGAGAGCAGATGGTGGGGGTTAAGGACCTTGCTCAAGGGCCCAGAGTGGGGCAAATGAGGGTGGAGGCAGGTGTGGGTGTTTCACCTTTTCCACCCATATTTTTTTACATTGACGGTACCGGGAGTTGAACCAGTGACTTTCCAATCACAGGCCCTTCTTCTCTAACCTCTGCGCCACCACTCCCCATAGCATGTTTTAAATAAACAATCCATATTGTATGGATTGTTTATTTAAAATATTACAGTATTTCAATTTAAATTGTTTATTTAAGGAGGGAGATTGGGAGTATCAGGTGATGAGTGTGATTGCAGCCTAGCACATGTAAGAAACATTAGGGAGATAGTATATTGTGTCCTTAAACACATATAGTGTCACCCAGATGTAACTAAAGGATTTTAACAGGGGTCAGTATTAAGCTGACCTCTTTATCCTTAATTAACTTACTTATTCAGATTGAATAGTAATTTCACGGATTCTTTTCTTTTTCAGTTTACCCAATATTTCTGTGATCTTTATGATGGATAAATAAACAGAGCTATAGAGTGACAATGGACATTGACTTAGTTTGGTATGCCAGGCGACACTACCATTTATTTAAAATAAATCAACTAAAATCAACACCATTACACTTGATTGACATGATTTCACTTTCTTTCAATTTAATACGTCAGCACACTTAAATTCAACACAACAGACTTCAATACTGGATGTTAACATATTTAGTCTGTGGGCTCTTTAGCTTAAAATAGTTTCCAGCTTAGAATTGAGGGAAAAGAGAGGAGGAAAGATTTAAGAAGAATTGGGAGGTTAAGAGAGGAAGTTTATCTTGCATTTATGAAACCAGATGACACTCTTCCGTACGCGTCCAGCTAAGATATCATCACACCTCCAGCAAGCAAACAGCGGCTCCTTTACCTTAAGACGTCCGCCTCGGTTCTGGTAAAGAGCTGTGATCAGCTTTGGACTGACGAGTCGTCGGTCCCGCAAGTCCAAGCTGGACTCCACACGTGTTTACCTTGTCGGTGTCGGTGATACTCGCTTTCGTCGGCAGAAGCCGTGGCAGTCGTGGCTTTTTTGCTCAAGATAATTTATTCCAGGAAGGAATAACAAAGTTTGAGCTTACGCTCATTCGAAGTGGATTCATAACAGCATGTTATACAATCCTTAGCTGAATGACCGTCCTTGGCGGGTGACAGGCATTCATCCAGCTCTTTGGGACGTCTTCATGTCTTTGAAGCTCCCAGAAACTCTGGAACCTTCTCGTTCCTTCCAAACTCTGAAGCGTTCAGCAACAGCTTAGAACTTAGTACCGGCTCTGAGAGGAGAGCGACTTGTTTTTTCCCCATTGGTCCGACAGGACCGGTCGGGGAGTTCACTTATTGTTATCAGAGTACAAGGCCACAACTAGCAGCAGAGAGAAATGTTTAGGAAAAGACAGACTCATAGACTCCAAGAGGAAAAACACTTGGATTAGCGTCTTAACACTTCTAAAACAAATCTGAAAAGCACAGTTTGACATATTAGCTGAACTTTGACACCTTTTCACTTGCAGAAATGACACATTGATGTTTCACATTTAAAGAATAACAGCATATAACATATATCATGAAAATGACAAAAGTTATTCTTTTGATCACATTAGAATAAAATCAAAGATAGAAATAGTCTCTTTTGATGACTATATTCTCAGATTACAACTAATGGAATGATTTTGTGGTAAATGTCTTGCTTTACTGAGAGGTCAGTAAAGGTCATCACTGGACAGTTCAAAAACCTTAGTTTGACCCTGGGTAGGTCCACTACATCTCCCCCCTTTTGGAAGCCATCGCCAGTCCTTGGGGATGGGGTCCAACACGAAAGGAAACCTTGAACTGTCTTTGATCTTGAAGCAATCCAGTAAGTGGAAAAGAAAAATCAAAAATTATAATCCCATAAAGTTTTTGGAAATTCCATACTGTTCGGAGGTAATCCCATTGCGAAAAGCTTTTAATCCTTTGGAAAACAAAGTCTGTTAACTCTTGGAAAACAAAGTCTGTGATCCCTTGGAAAGCAAAGTCTTATAATCCACAGCGGTAATTCCACAACGATTAGTTTTGTTGATTGATCAGCAACAATTGTTTTCATAATCAGCATGTAGAGGGAATCCCTCGATTGACGCAGAGGAGGCGACCCTTGGACGAAGGTTGAAGACCAAGCGTTGGAGCTGCAGGTCCCCACATCGAAGGTTGTTGGCTGGTTGGTTTCCAGTCAGTGCCACTCTGGTTCTATGTGTCATGCAATTATGTGGTTTTTTAGGTGGGCCTATGATTGGGATTTTACATTAAGCCTTACCTATATGCACCTGGTATGTAAGCTATCATGGTTTAGATCAGCTACAATTACCAATTAAGGGGTGGATCAATTCTGTAAAATTAGATATAGGGATTTGTACCTATAAAATTTTGGAGGGCTTCTGTAACGAAGGCCTCTAATTCCAAACTATTCCTCCATTCATTACTTAGTTTAGGTTAAACTAAAATAAAAATGAAATATAGTTTGATCTAAATGTCTGTTGTCTTTTAGACGAACGACGTAGGATTTGGTATTCCTAATAAATTTTGAAGTCTATGGCGAGACTCATCAAAATGAATAGATAATCTAGAATAGAAACGATCGAATCGGTTCAATTTAGAAATTGTGAGACCAGTGTAGTTTATGGTACCTTAAGTAGCTTTAAACTACATTGACTCTTCGACGATTGAGATTTAACAAAACGAACTGCATGTTGGCATAGTTAAATCCATATCATTCATTAACCAATGTTAATACAAAACCTTTTTGGCTGGGAGTGTTCAGAACCAAACAATATCTCAACTAATGACAACAATAATGACTAAACAACAAGGAAACAACGTTTCACTGCTTCGACACACTCCTGTCGTCAGATTCCAAAGTGCAACACACAAGAAAAACAGGTCTCAACTTTATGACCGAGGTCAAATTAAATCTCGTGGATTTAAACGGTTGTTAAGGTTAGTTTTTTGTTGTGGGTTTTAGGCTTAGCGTTTCTAAGTTCAAATTGGACAATGCGACTTATAGGGTGGAAAATACGGTAGTTTAAACCTGATTAGTTTATTTACTAACTTGTGTTTGTACGACCTTATTATCCCATGAAGTCGGTGAGTTTGTGAGATCTTTGTCTTTTGTGGAGTCATTGAACGCCTTGTAAGGTTTGATCTGATTTCGATGTACCCATTTAGCAATTGGCTCTTTGCGGCCTTTGCTGATTTTGATTTCGTAGACGACTGAGGACACTTTGTCTGTTATCAGATGAGGTCCAGTCCACCTGGGCATTAGTTTGCGGGCGAGAGTTCCGGTCTCGGACCCTCCTTTCCCGGTTGCTGGAGCGAACGTATAGTACCAGACTCTGTCTCCCACTTGGAGTTCATTATGAGAGGCCTTCTGGTCGTAGTACGCCTTGCGTCCTTCAGCGGATTTTTCCAGGTTTTTCTGGGCGAAAGCAAAAGTGTTTCTGAGGTGTACATTCAAATCTTTGTCTTTGGCATGGCCTAACATCACCCCCCTTTGGTCATGGGGGACCACGATCACAGGTGAGGACGTCCGTCCATGGGCACAAGTTAGGATGCCACCGTTTAGTTTAAGCTGTTCGCGCAGCTGAGAGAAGACGGTACACAGGAATCGTTTAGGTTTTGGCCAACGTATCTTCTTACGTTTACCTCTTTCCGTGTAATTTAGGTGCGTCTCAAACGTCAGTGCAGTCGCAGGTGTGTCTGATAGTACAGACTGCGACGGGTCACTGTCGTTGTGTGTGTCTTCCCACCTCACGACTGAAGAGGGGCTCTTTGAGTCTGTAAAAACTATGTCATTTCTGACTAGTTCTAGACACAAATGTTCCTGAACCAAGGTTTCATCGAAAGCTTGGCTGATAGCCGATTTACCTGTCCCAGGGGACAGTACAGCAACCTCGGTGTGGGGTCCTTGGATCTCCACACCCTTCTCTACCTGTGGTAGGTAATGTGAGTTTGCCCCCTTCTTGTCTGAAGAGGGGTCCTCGTAGTCTGCAACAATGATGTCCAAGTGACTGTCAGCGTTTGGTTGACTGTCATTTTCTGGACTCAGATGCCCTTGAACCAAGGTTTCATTGAAAGCTTGGTTGATTGCCGAATTACCTGTCCCAGAGGACAGTACAGCGTCTTCGGTGTGGGATCCTTGGATCTCAACACCTTTCACTACCTGTGGTAGGCAGTGGTCAGGGAGTGCTGAATGTGTCAGCTCACAGAGGAGGTTCTCTTGTTGGGCCGGAGTTTGGTCCAACTTTTGGGTCTCTTCTGTCTCACCTGTAGTTGAAGGTTCACTTACCGGGCTCTCGTCCTCGGATGAGCAGTCCCTTGTGTCCTCTGCGGTACCTGCGGTTAGGCAGTCTGTATCGCAACTAGGAAGCACTTTTATTGGCAGGGGTTTTCTCACTGTGCTCCACATTTTCCGTCGACCATAATCTATAATCGCGTTGAAGCGGTTTATAAAATCTTGGCCAACCAAAAATGGGAATGAGTCAAGTTTAGACACGTACACCGGGTGGCGTAGTGTCATTTCGCCAATCTGCATGTGAACCATAGCCATAGCTGTTAGGGTTGTTCTCGTCTCTGCGAGACCCTGTAGCTCAATAGCACATTTCTCAAAGGGTATTTGCATGTCAACACCGTTAGCGGCGGTCCTCAGCTCCTCGAACAGCTTGGCCGACATAATAGTTATATCAGAACTGCCATCCAGGAGGGCTTCACGCTCAAGGACACCTTCCAGTGTGATAGGCAGGTAAGCTTTCTTAGCCACCCCCCTTTGTATAAAGTTACACAGAAACCTCACAGGTCTTGGCCCACGTTTCTGTTCACGTGTGACTCTGTCTGTGTAATCTTGTTTACTGTCAGCATCTTGTTGGCTGTCAGCATCATGACCTTCAGGATGTTGTTGTGTGTCAGCAATTGGTTTGCTGTCAACATCCATGGCAATGTTGGTAGTAGTGTGTGCTGAGTTATTTGTGTGCT
>JBBPBX010066815.1:6516-19570 GCA_038048925.1 Garcialebias charrua
CACACACACACACACACGCACGCCCGCACGCACGCACACACACACACACACACACACACACACCAAACCGGAGTGTCACCGCCTGGAGGGATTCTGTATCAGTGACACGACAGTCCAGAGTCCACCCTGGTAGGATCTGCCGCACCGAATAGACGCCACTCAAGCCGACACCTGTTCGATTAGTCCGAGCTGGGCATCAGTCGGCCCAGTTCAGCCCCACAGGACGCGTGACGCAGCCCGCCCCACGCCGTCCAGACAGCGGGCACCAACACAGCAACAGGACCAGTCGGCAGTCGATGGACGACCCAGATGGAGGGCAAGAACCAGTCGGGACAATCTGGACAGCAGGTAAACAAACGGCCAAGGACAAACAGCAGGGGCTAACAAACAAATATTAGAATTAAGATCTAAAAATGTAAGAGAACAGACAGACAAACTGGCGCTTTACTCACCACGAGTTCCACCTCAACAGGAGAGGGAAACAGGAAGCTTGTACCGTTGGTTGCTAGAACAGTGGATCATGGCGACTCACTGACGTGATTTTTTTACTATTCATAAAATTGCTCAAAAGATATATCTTTTATCATTTAAATATGTTCGTTTTTGCAAACAAAATGATAAATCAATTTAATTTTGCTTTAAAAGTGATTTTAAACTTCAAGCCGTGTTTATTCATGGGAAATCCGATTACACGCGAATGCACCATCTGTGACGTAAACCGGGCAGAGCTCTGGGCTTGTCAGTGCGCGTGTGTGAGCTGCTCGACCTGAAGGTAAGTCTGATACAGCATCAGACCTAAATTAGATCCTGCTGTTTCTTGTTCCATCACCCAAACTATTTTCTGCTTCCCAAAATGAAGACAAATAGCTCAAATCTTCACATAGATTGCTAAATTCATCCGGTTTTAAATTGTCCGCTATTAAAGAGACCAGAGCCCTCTGCCCGGTTTTACGTCACAGATGTTGCATTCGTGTGTAATCGCATGTAACTTGTAACTTTACACTTGTAAATGAGTCTTCGAGGCTCAATGTGACTTATCTGTTTAAATAATGGCTGAATGAATGAATCAGGCTGATTGCAGTTTGTGTGGATGAACACATATGGTGGAACCAGACGTGTCAATAGCGTTGCCCTTTGACCTATTCTCAGCCACTTTAGTTCTGCCACAATTAAACTTAATATTTCTGTATGTAAACAAACACAGGGTAGAAAAGTTTGCGTACAAATTTTTAGAGGACATGTTACATTATCCATCCATCCATTATATTTACCAGCTTCTTCCTTTTCGGGTCGCATGGGATCACTGGTGCCCATCGTCCAGCCATCACTGTCATGAGTGTCTCCTGCCTCGGAAGACACTTTAGAGTTACCAATCAGTCTAGCATGTTTTTGGTCTGTGGGAGGAAACTGGAGTACCGGTACTCGGAGAAAACCCAGGCATGCATGGAGACATACAAACTCCACCCAGAAAGGCCTCTGGTCCAGGATTTGACCATGGGTAACCTGCTTGCTGAGAGGCAGCAGCTCTACCAACTGCGCCACTGTACTATATATTTATTTATATTTGTTGTTGTTTTGCAGGGTCATGGCTTTGTAATGAGCACCTCAGTTAACTGCAGCCAAATTTTGAACATGTTTTTCCCCTTGTATTATTATTATTAGTAGCCTAACTGGGACCTCGTGTACATAATCTCGTTTTCATCACATGTACCACATGCGGTGCAAATGACAATAAAGACTCTCTGACTCTGACTCTCTGACTCTGACTATATATTTTAAACAACGCAGTCTTGTAATCTCGAGGCTGCAGGTTCGAGTCCAGGTGTCAGACCTTTGCTCTCTACAAAATAATAATAGTTAAAAAAAAGAACATCTTAAGATAAGGTATGAAGTTTTGTTTTTCCACTAGACTAGTCACAATTACATTTTGACTACTGTAGTCAGAATGTTAATTTAAGATATCTGTATTTACATTCTGACTAGTCAGAATAGCAATTCAAGATATCTTAAAATTAATTTTGACTAGTCACAATATACTGTAATTCTGAAATGATGTCACCCGATTCGTCATTTAAAGTGTCAAACATCCGCAATTACAATTCAAGATATCTCAAACATAATTATGACTACCGTATTTTCCGGTGTATAGGTCGCATCTTTTTATGTTTTTTTTTCAAGGCCTGCGACCTATACACCGGTGCGACCTATATATGGCTTGTTATCACTTTCGGCGAAACAAATTTTTAAATCCAGCTCATTTCACAATTACGTTCATTTATTAAGGAAAAGTTCAGCTCAGACACATATTTGCTATAATTTTTATCAAACAAATAATTGTTTTTAAGTGTTAATCTTCTTAAAAGCCTTGCTGTGCGCTCCTGTGGCAGACATTTGCAGCAGAGCTAAACGTAGGTGCGACCTATACACCGGTGCGACCTATACACCAGAAAATACGGTTGTCAAAATTAACTTAGAGATATCTAGAATTGTACTTATGACTAGTCAAAATTCATTTTAAGCTATCTTAAATTGAAGCCTCCATTCAACTCAATGGTAACTCTGACGTCATTTTGACTAGTCAGAATGTAAAGGCTGAGTTATACTCGCGCTTTGGTCCGCTGGCTGGAGTGCGCGGACTGTGCACGCACTGAGCCGTGCAGCTTCTGCGTTTACAGTGTCGCCGCTGTGTTTATAGTTGACGCACGGCGGCGCATGGCAAAGTGCTGTTCTTTTACGGACCAGCAGGTGGCAGTACCCTCTAAAACCTGTGCATATGTTGCAAGAAAGGGTGTAGAAGAAGAAATCTACCATAGAAGAAGAACTGTTTGACGTCACACAACAACAAAAAAATGGCTTTCCGCTCGCGTGCTGAACGGTTGTCTTTACTAGAGGAGCAAATCATAATAGAATCATCATAATAGAACAACAGTTATTGTGTCTTGCGGTTTTAATGAGACAAAGAAGTTCTTCCAAGCCTTTCTACACACAGATTCGTCTTTCTGCATCACTTCTGCAATCTCCTTCCAAGAATTCTGTGCCATTTACACATCTTTATGTTCTCTCATAGAGGGATCATATAAATGGCGATACATCCGGATGCGTTCAGCAAGAGCAGCTTCGAAAGCGTCCATCGTCAACGGTGCGCACACTAGCCTTGCGGAGTTTCAAAAAATTGGAGGTGCACGACACGCGCCAAAACGACGCAAGGGGCCTACGCGCAGGGGCGGGGACGGTGATATTGCTTCACTTTTGGCGCGCGCACCCTGGCGCACTGCGCGACGCGTCAAGTATAAATCTAGCTTAATTAGAATTATCCATCCATCCATCCATCCATCCATCCATTGAGTTATCTCAAATACGAATTCAATCAATCAATCAATCAATCACCTTTATTTAACCAGGTAGAGCCCGTTGAGATCGAGATCTCTTTTACAAGGGTGACCTGGTCAAGTGGTCAGCAGCACACGTCACATTGGCAATAGGCATTTGCACTTATCAAAAAGAAAATAAAGAAAACTACAATCACAGTAAACAGATGTTGACAGTTCAAAACCAACAGGATATGACAGATTTCTATATACATTATACAGGTAGTCCCCGAATTACGAGCGCTCTGATCTACGAGGTTCCAGACTTACGAGCTGGCGAATTTTTGGAAAAAACGCAAAAAATACTGAGTTTTCCTGTGTTTTTTCACCACAGTTCGTTAGCTAAACATGTGGACACACGTTTCCGATCATTTTTATGCACTCATAAGCAGTTTTTCGATGAAAAACGAGTGTTCGTAGTCGCGCTAGCAAAACCGTTCCAATTTACGAGCGAAATTCCGGACTTACGAGAAGCGTGGCGGCCGTTCCAAATTACGAGATTTCCGGTTTACGAGCGCCTCGTTGTAACGGATCTCGCTCGTAAATCGGGGACTACCTGTATACAAAACAATTCTCTGACTAATTCTGAATTCTGACTAATCAAAATGTAATTCAAGATTCATTCAACCTTTATTTATACAGGCTAGCCTCGTTGAGTCACGGAAACTCATTTACAAGAGGGACCTGTCTCACTCACACCAAACAACCATCCACTCTCTCACTCACACCTAGGGTCAATTTAGAGTCACAAATCAGCCTAACATAACTAAGATATCTTAAATAACTAATATGACTAGTCGTAAATCAATTTCAGATATCTGGAATGTAAGTGCCGTGAATCCGTTTTTATGTTAAAATAGCTTGCCATCAGTGGCGCCGCCAGAGGGGGGGCCGGGGGGGCCAGAGCCATCTGATTGGCCCCCCGAGTGGCCCCCCCAGACATTTTTTTCCCCATTTTTTTCCCATTTTTTTTCTTCCATTTTTTTATTTTAAATTTTGTACTTCATTGTGTGTGTTGCCTGTTTGTTTGTTTGGACAGCACTTTGGTTGGCCTTGTCACTGTTTTAAGATGACTTGACTTGACTTTAAGTGCTCTATAAATACAGGTAGTCCCCGAATTACGAGCGCTCTGATCTACGAGGTTCCAGACTTACGAGCTGGCGAATTTTTGGAAAAAACGCAAAAAATACTGAGTTTTCATGTGTTTTTTCACCACAGTTAGTTAGCTAAACATATGGACACACGTTTCCGATCATTTTTATGCACTCATAAGCAGTTTTTTGATGAAAAACGAGTGTTTGTAGTCGCGCTAGCGAAACCGTTCCAATTTACGAGCGAAATTCCGGACTTACGAGAGACATGGCAACCGTTCCAAATTACGAGATTTCCGGTTTACGAGCGCCTCGTTGTAACGGATCTCGCTCGTAAATCGGGGACTACCTGTAAAATGGTATGGTATGATTGACATGTCACGACACCTGGTCATTCCTGCACAGTAGGTGGCACTATGTACCACAATGGGTTGTGACACTTGTGACTGTTACATGCTCAAAGCAGCAGGGGGCGATATGCACCATTTAAGTATTTTTTTTTGTAAGTGTACTTCATTGTGTGTTTTATGAGTGTGGACAAAGTCAAACACTAAAGCTGTTTAGAAAAAGACTTGATTTCTAAACTTAAAAATATTTAGATCACAGATCAAAAGTTTAAACTGAGAGAATGTATCATTTTAAGGGAAAAATATGTTGTTTCAAAATTTCATAGCGTCAACAAATCCCAAAAAAGTTGGGACAAGTCCATTTTTACCACTGTATGTGGACCCCACCGATAGCCTTGGTCCCCCCTCAGCCCCCCCAGCAATAAAAGTCTAGCTCCGCCACTGCTTGCCATAAACGCAGTTCAAACGGAAATGCTCCTCGCGCTTACAACGTGACGTCAGAAGCGACGTCTCTCCTCGAGCTCGCGAGACCTCAGCAGCTGCTGGAAAGTGTCGTAGTGATGCAATAGCCTGTTTTGTGGCTACGGATGGCTGTTTGTGCCAGGCTCTGCGGAGTGGGTCAGTCCCGGAGCTGCCGGAGGCGACAGCGGAGCAACCAGCCGGACAAGGGAGGCAGCGACTCCGACATGGACGAGGAGGAGGGCGAGCAGATCGTGGGCAGCCGGAGAAGCGACGCAGGCGGAGGCCCGGGGGGCGTCGTCACCACCGCAGGGCCGGGAGGTGACGCTCGCTGTCGGGATCGAACCACCGGCTCCGGACCTCCTCAACACCCCGAGTGTTTAGTGGAACTACCGCCGGAGCTTTTAGTGGAAATATTCTCTCAGCTTCCCGGAACTGTCCTGCCAGATGTTGCACTGGTGTGCAGGAAATTCAGACAGATCCTCAACACGGAAACCATCTGGAGGAGGAGGTGTATGGAAGGTACAGCTGTTTTGGTCGAATAATGCCTTGGATATGTCAAAGTGTCACGTATACTGCGTGTATACAGTATATGAACCCGAAAACATGGAGGGGGGAGTATCATTACGTCATCAGCAACATCTGGTGACTTTAACTTCTATTTATTCTTTACAGCTTATAAGCCAGTTGTTGCAGGCCTGGCTGTATGATTTGTATTATAAATAATCGTTTCCCTTTAAAAATCCAGAACATAGTTTTTAGCATCACTAAACTCAAAATTCCTCACAACACGTACCTAAATAACTTTCTTATTTTATTTAAATTTGCACCGTTGAATCATTTGCAAATTTCATAATCTTACAGAGTGGACACATTTATCTTGTTTACCAGCTCTATGAAAATCATTTATCAAGTAGGCTAAATCACAATGAATTTATTCAATCCAATTTTGAAAGAGTCCTTTTATTCCATTGCTGTAATTTTGGAGGTATGTTTGAGTATTTAATTGATTTATTTTTAGTTTGTGGCAAAGTTGTAATAATAAAAAATAAAAGTAATCTTTGCATGCAGAATGAGCGATGGATTCCAAAAAACACAATAAGCAGGGTTCTGGGTCTTTCTGGTGTGCTGGAGTGAAATTGTCTGACTGAGGTGTGATGATCTGAATAAAATATACCAATATAACATCACAAAACCCTTTTGTTTGTAGTTATTTTGGCCTGACTGTAGTGATAGTCTGCTAAAGCTTTGACAGCATGGATGTGATGTTAGTTCAATTAAATGTCACAAGCTCATGCATCGACTTCCATGGAAAACTTCCTCGTTGCTGGTTTGGTCAGGCTCAGCCAAGCCTGTAGCCCTGAATACAACTCCGTTCTGCCTCACATCTGTCTGTGTGCATTTGTCTTCCAGGAGCGTTGACTTCAGTTCTTGAAAATCAACATCATAACAAAAAAACTTTAGCTTTATTAGCTTAACAATGAAAAATCTTAGGAATTTGTCAGATACAGAACACAAGTGAAATTAATTAAAATAATAAAAAAAGATACGACCTTGAGAAATCCCTAAGAGTTTTTGCAAATAATGTGGCTCATTGCAGCATAAATGGAGTGATAAAACAAAACGGAGTCATAATGGCAATAAAAAAAATCAACTTATGAGTATTAAACCACTTTACAACACTTCTATTTGTGTACTCCGAAAAACACTTTGTTTACTTCACATTTTAAGCAAGATCAAAAAATATGCTGGTGCATTTGTTTTTCAGTCATAGCTTGTAGTTCCTATAAAAACAGAAAAAGTCCACGTGAAAACAGGAAACTTATACAATGTTCACACAGTACGTCTGTTGATTGCTTTTTGGATCAACGCTTTCGAACTTGTGAAATCCACGTTTGTTACATACAAAGATAATTGAATACAGACCTCAATATGACTGGAACTATATGCAAGTTTCCACAGTTGCTTTTATTATACAAGTTATAGAAAAACTATAATTCCGTCTCCTGTTTTTGCTACCCAGAGTTTGGCATGAACGAGGATCTGAGGAAGATGGAAGCAGGCGGCGTCTCCAGCCAAGACATTTACGTCAAACGTCAGTACAGTATTGCATCTTTCACGCCACACATTATCATGCATTTAGTTAATTTCTACTTCCATGGGTTACTGGCACATATTAATTATTTTATTTGTGTGTCAAATAAGAATAAAAAGGTGGACTTTAATACACAGCAGATGGAAAACACTGTTGTAATTAAACTGTCTGCTGTTGGTGTAAGATAAAAAAATAGCTGTGTTTCTTCTCATCTGATC
This sequence comes from Garcialebias charrua, assembly GCA_038048925.1. Taxonomy (NCBI): domain Eukaryota; kingdom Metazoa; phylum Chordata; class Actinopteri; order Cyprinodontiformes; family Rivulidae; genus Garcialebias; species Garcialebias charrua. The sequence continues at coordinate 14,095 of JBBPBX010066815.1, forward strand.
CTCATTCATCAGCATTAATGTCAAGCATATTTACTTTTTAACAAATGCACAGAGCCAAGTGGTTTCAACAACTGGTGGCTATTTAAATGAGGTATTTTGACACATTAGGTATTTATCAGTGTGCTGCGTTGGACTGAGCTCACCTTGGTCCATGGCTGCTCTACACACACCTGTATTGTGCCTGTGCAGGTGTGAGTCCGAGGGTGAAGTCGGGGCGCTTTATGAAGCTCCTCCCAGACTATGAGAACATGGACTATAAAGACGTGTACACGCACTGTATGTACATGCTGCAGCATGATGGGTTGTGTGTGTGTGTGTGTGGGTGGGGGGGCAGTCTGGCAGTTTTCCACTTTCTGTGTTAATGGTTCATGTGTTTGTACATTTATTCTGCATTATTTGCTTGCATAGTAACTCTGAATTAGGAGGGGAGGTCCTTTGGTGTGCTGTTACATAACTTGGCTGATGGGAACAAATCCAGTTTTTGCTTTCATCTCTTTATCACACCTCACAGTGGTTTTAACTTCATATGTCGCAAGTTTGACTTTGCACAAGTACCGTATTTTCCAACGTATAAGTCACCGTTTTTTTTCATATATGTAAGTCCTGCGCCTTATACACTGAAGTAACTTATACTGTACAGTATATGTTTTTTTGTTTCCATATGCATAACTCAATTTTTGACTGATTCTTTACATTTCTAAGAACCGCAACAGCGAGTCCTCCCGCACGCGCTCGCTTCACTCAGCTGGTGCAGGCGGAGGAACGCTGGAGAGTTAGCGGCTCCGACCGTGATGGATGGATGGCGCCACACCACTCAGGCAAAACAAAGCTGTTTTGACCATTAAATAAACACATACTAAATATGACGGGTCAGCGGTGATGCATAATGAATGCGACATATACGCAGAAGCAACTTATGTATGTTTTTTTTCCTCTTCATTATGCTTTTTTTGACAGATGCAACATATACTTCGGTGCGACTTATACGTCGGAAAATACAGTAATTCCTAAAAAACACTGAGTATAATAACCCTGCAGAAACTGATGAGCACTGTTGTGACCTTGTGTTGCAGTGCTTCACCCTAACAGGCATATTTTGGGGCTTTGGCAGCCTGACATTGGCCCCTACGGTGGATTGCTTAATGTTGTGGTAAGTGTTTCACTTAAGAAAGATAAAGGACACTGACTGCAACTGTTTTGTTGATCTTGTTTGTATGAAAACGTATAAAAGTCAAATGGTCATATATGATTTAAAAGCTTGGCAAATAAAACATATAATAATAATAATAATAATAATAATAATAATAATAATCATTTGATTTAAAAGCGCCTTTCAGGACACTTCACAGCAAGAAATGATCAGGAATAAATAATTCAAATATTTTACTCAGGTGGATGGGTTGTTCATCATTGGCTGGATGTATTTGCCACCTCACGATCCCCGTGTGGAAGATCCCATGAGAAGGAGGCCACTGTTCCGAATTCACTTGTTGGAGAATAAAAAGGCCACTGTGGAGTGCATGTATGGGCACAGGGGTCCTCACAAAGGTGATATACAGGTGAGAGCACAAAATGTTTCAAGATAAAGAATTTGAAGAGGGATGCACAATACAGTATTGGATTTTTGGCCGATATCCAATATGCCGATATGGTAAAACTTATTTGGCGATAACCGATACCAATATTTTTTTTCCTAGCATTTCTTGTAGAGACTACTGTACATAGCTTTCTCTGTTGTGGAATTAAAATACTACATTATTCTGCATGATCTTTGTCAATTTGGCCTGCTACCAAAACAACATGGCTTCAGACTTCTTCATACCATACCATTTATTTTATAGAGCACTTTAAACAGCGACAAGGCCAACCAAAGTGCTGTACAAACAAACAAACAAACAAACAACAGGCAACACAAACAATGAAGTATAAAAAATAGACATGAGAACATTGCATATTATAAATAAAACGACCAAACACCGATCAGCTGGTGTTGAAAGCAACAGAATAGTCAGAGTCAGGGAATCTTTATTGTAATTTGCACCGCATGTGGTACATGTGATGGACTGAGATTATGTACACAGGGTCCCAGTTACATCCAACAACAAAATGTAAGAGAATAGTAATGGGTCTTTAAACAGGATTTGAAAACCGAGAGGGAGGGTGCCTGTCTAACTCGTTCTAGAGTCTTGGACCTGCTACAGAGAAAGCCCTGTCACCTCTGCATTTAAGACGAGTTCCTGGAACTGAGGAGCAACTGGTCCGCTGACCTCAAAGCACGTGATGGGACATATGGGTGCATCAAATCAGAGAGATAGGCGGGGGCGAGACTGTTCAGCGATTTGTAGACATACAGGAGAATTTTGAACTGGATTCGAAGATGAACCGGTAGCCAGTGCAGGGAGGCCAAGACTGGTGTAATGTGCTCTCTTTTGCCTGTACTGGTTAAAAATCGGGCTGCTGCGTTCTGGACCAGTTGTAATTGTGCAATGGTGGTCTGACTGATACCAAACAGGAGCAATTGCAGTAATCCAGCCTAGATGTGATAAATGCGTGAATTACTGTCTCCAGGTTATTCTTGGATAATATGGGCTTCAGCTTAGACAGTCGCCTCAGCTGGAAAAAACAGGATTTAATTATCATATTTACATGACTGTTGAGTTTCATGGAAGGGTCCATTATCACTCCCAGATTTGTGACTTTTTGTTTTTCAGAGAGGGCTAGAGCAGAAAGGTTGATGCAGTGGTTCGAGATTGTGTCATTGGGAGGGAACAACATGGCTTCAGACTTCTTTTCATTGAAACTTAAGAAATTTAAAGCCATCCAGTCCCTGATGTCAGCCAGGCAGTCGAGCAGAGGTTGAATAGAGCATGTACCATTGTGTCTTAGGGGAAGTAAATTTGACAGTCATTGGCGTAGAAGTGGAAAGGTATGTTGTGTTTCCGGAAAATAGCACCGAGTGGCAGTAGGTATAAGGAGAATAGGAGAGGACCCAAGATGGACCCCTGCGGAACCCCTAAGTGCCACCACTGCAGAACTAAAATCGTTGATGGAAACACAAAAGGAACTGTCAGAGAGGTATGATCTGAACCAATTGAGGGCTGACCCTGTGATGCCCACCTACTGCTCCAACCTAGCAATCAGGATCTCATGGTTGATGGTGTCAAAGGCAGATGTAAGGTCCAATAGGACAAGCAGCACAGAGTCACCAGTGTCTGTGGATAAGAAGATGTCACTGAAAACCTTCAGTAGGGCAGTTTCAGTGCTGTGGAGAGGTTTGAAGCCAGATTGGAATAACTCAAGGATAGCGTGATCCTCCAGGAAGCACTTCAACTGGGACTCAACTATTTTCTCTAGAAGTTTAGAAACAAATGGGAGTCTGGAGACAGGCCAGAAGTTAGATACTACTGAAGGGTCAAGGTTTGTTTTTTTCAGGAGAGGTTGAACAGCAGCATGTTTTAATGTTTTTGGCACCACACTAGTGGATAAACTGCTATTTACAATAGCAAGAATGGAGGGACCTAGTGTAGGAAAAACCTCCTTTAGTAGCCGAGGGGGGACCACATCAAAGGGGGAATCGGATGGTTTCAAGCTGCACATGACCTGCTCTAGAGAAGACAGAGAGATTGGTTCAAATGGTCAAATACAGCAACCGATTGAGGTGAGATGGATGGATCATGAGTTGGAGGAGAAATGAGAGCCCGGGTGGTCGCAATTTTATCTAAAAAGAAATGTAGTAAGCTCTCGCACAGCTCAGTCGAGGCTTCCAGAGGTGATGGTTCAGTGAGGTGGAGAACAGAGTTTAGGGTGGAGAACAGAACTCGTGGATTGTGGGAGTTTGAAGCAATGCTATCTGAAAAGTAGTGAGATTTAGCGGTTTTTACTGCTTTCTGATAACGACGCCAACTCTCTTTTAGTATTTGAAAAGAGACCTGCAGCCTGTCTTTTCTCCATTTTCGCGCCACCCTCCTGAATTGCTGCCTAACGGCCTTGGTGATGATGCAACACTTCAAGTGGGATTACCGGTATGTTTAATGTCAAATTTATTTATGACATTTACCCTATTTAACACATAACACTCGAACAGTGCAAATTTGTACGTTTTCAAAAATCTAAACTGAACGGCGCACATGACATCATAACATGCTGGCACTGCAGGTAGCCTTGTCACTGGGTTGTCATACAAATTCAGTGCCTTGTCTGTCTGTCTGTCTGTATACCGGTATATGTCTGTCGGTCTGTTTACCAGTATATGTCTGTCTGTCTGTATACCGGTATATGTATGTCTTGTCTGTCTGTATATATGTATGTCTGTCTGTCTGTATATATGTCTGTCTGTCTGTATATATGTATGTCTATCTGTCTGTATATATGTCTGTCTGTCTGTCTGTCTGTATATATGTATGTCTATCTGTATATATGTATGTCTGTCTGTATATATGTATGTCTGTCTGTATATATGTATGTCTGTATATATTGTAAAGGATTATGAGGAGGTCAATATTATTGTGTCTTTAAACACATATAGTGCCACCCAGATGTAACTAAAGGATTTTAACAGGGGTCAGTATTAATACTGACCTCTTTATCCTTAATTAATTTACTTATTCAGATTGAATAGTAAATTCACGGATTCTGTTCTTTTTCAGTTTACCCAATATTTCTGTGATCTCTATGATGGATAAATAAACAGAGCCATTAAGTGACAAAGACGTTAACTTAGTTTGATATGTCAAAGAGACACTACCATTTATTTAAAATGAATCAACTAAATTAACACCATTACACTTGATTGACATGATTTCACTTTCTTTCAAATTAATACGTCAGCACACTTGAATTTAACACAACAGACTTCAATATTGGATGTTAAACATATTTAGTCTGAGGGCTCTTTAACTTAATTAGTTTCCAGCTTAGATTGAGAGGGAAAAGGAATAGGAGGAAAGATTTAAGAAGAATTGGGAGCATGAGACCAAAGTGACACTTCTCATCCGACTTCTGCTAAAATCCAGGTACGTTTTGTAAACAGCTCTTTACCTTTCGACGACAGCCCGGTAAGAGGGAAGACCTTGTAGCTTTTCAGATGCACGGGTCCTTGTGGGAACCAGTACAGTACCTTCGAGCAGGGTATTCGTTTACGTTTTCAACGTCTCCTGGTTTCGCGTTGGTCATCAGAAAATATGTCAGCTCCTGGCCTCTGACTTCAAGATAAACTTATTCCAGGGAGGAATAATCAAAGTTTTTGAGCTTACGCTCGTTCGAAATGGACCCATAACAACATGTTATCAGTCCCAGCTGGATGACGAGTCCTTAGCGCGTGACTGGTGGTCATTCAGCTCTTTGGGAAAATTCACATCTCTCTCTGAAGCTCCCAGAAACTCTGAAGCGTTTCCGCACAGTTAGAACTTAAAAGCAGGAACAAAGAGAGGAGAGAGCTTGTGTTATCGCGACCCAAGGTTACAGCCCGAGCAGAGGG